>OZ038452.1:24955285-25041718 GCA_964036195.1 Sphaerolaimus hirsutus
TACAGAAAGTGTTAAGTATTTTTTTTACATTTACGCTACCGTATTTTCTCGAAATACCCCCCGGGGGGTGATTGTTTCATAGTGGTCCCGAGAGGGGGGGGGGGGGTTAAACGAGGGGGGGGGGTATTTCGAGGGGGGGGTTATTATTTCACAAGAAAATTTTTGAAAACCAAGTACGAAATTGTCGTCTGAAACGTACGCAGACGTCGAAAAATGCAACAAAAACCGCCATTTATAAGGTTCTGTAGACTTATATTAGTATGTAGATGGTATGTACACTGTTCTAACGTGACACCGACATCGTTTTAACGTGTGTTCTGCAGTACACAGAACACAAACTACAGTTATTGTGATGTACGTTCCCTTTACACTCAATTGGGGGGGGGTATTTCGAGGGGGGGTGATTGTTTCATAGTGGTCCCGAGAGGGGGGGGGGGGGTTGAACGAGGGGGGGGGGGTATTTCGAGGGGGGTATTTCGAGGAAATACGGTATGTAAAACATGAGTAAATTACTTTTCTTTCGAGGAAAACGTAAAAGCGAGTATTTTTCTCACAGAAAACGTTTAAGTTATATTTTTTCAATTTTTGCGATGAAATACATCAAAAATGTGCTTTTTACTTATAATAAGTATTTCTTATAAGTAAAATAAAATGCATACAAGGTTTTGGGATTTTCAGGTTTAATGCAATGTCTGCGAATGCCCCTAAATACGTTTTCTGTCCACGTGTACTTTCAAAAATTATGCATAAATGTGAGTACCAGTATTTTTCAGAGGAAACGTAAATGTATTTACTCAGTACTCGAGTGTACGTAATTTTCGAGTAAAAGTAAATACGTTTTAACAACTATGTTAAAAACGTGGCACCTGACGGGCGTCGCCGAGAAACCCACATTAGTGCCATACATACATAAATATATACTAGTTGATAGTCGTTCAACTGAAGACAGTGTTGACAGATGAATAACTGATTTGAAAAACAGTGAACCGCTGACAGGCTGTCAACACTCAACCAATGTGCCTTGACAACTCTATGCGCGTAGTCAGTGGTCAGCTCAGTGCCGCAGGTGTAAACTTCAATCCCCAAATTGGCTGAATATCACGAAAAAACAGAAAATGTCAACTAAAAACTTTACACCTCAAATTTACCATGCAAAACCATACACGAAATTTGCGCGGGGGGCTTTCTACCGGCCCAACCCCAAGTAGCGTTGTTATGTGGATGCGGGTCGACGTCTAAAGAACTCCAAAGAAGTGTTGCACATGATGTAGACGTCGAGCACCTAGTCCTGCTGGGGGGTGCAGAAATTCATGCCACAGTCTGGTAAAAATGGCCAGTTTTTTTATTAGCGACGACCTTGGCGGAAAATCGCCGTGTCTACCCGAGTTTCTGACATAAATGTGTTACGTACCGTAAATCCTCGAATAAGTCCCCCCCTCGAATAACTCCCCCCTGTAAACTGACTAAGGAAAAAATAACTCCCCCCTCGAATAACTCCCCCCTCTTTAATGGGTGGGAACAAAGTCCAGGTATAAAAAACGTATGTATGTATATGATCATTAAAAGCACTCATTATTTTGCAGTTTATGCACACTAGCATTGATTTTATTGCATGAATTACGGGATTTCTATTCTGGCTCACACGTTTATGCAGCCTACTTAACCCCATTCAGATGATATACTGATAAAGTATTTTACGCAATATTCCGACGAAGAAATAACTCCCCCCCTCGAATAACTCCCCCCCTCGAATAAGTCCCCCCTCAAAAAATTCTGAGGAAAAAAATAACTCCCCCGGGGACTTATTCGAGGATTTACGGTAATTTGAATAAACTAAATACCAACTACCGTATTTCCTCGAAATACCCCCCGGGGGTGATTGTTTCAGAGTGAGAATTTTGAGGGTGTGGGGTATTTCGAGGGGGTGAGTAATTATTTCATAGTGTCTATTTTGAGGGGGGGGGCATGTCGAGACGGGGGGCATTTCGAGACGGGGGGTATTTCGAGGGGGGTATTTCGAGGAAATACGGCACATTGTAATAAATTCCAATAAATACGGTAGTGTTTTCATTCAGCGCGAGAAATGACGAACGCATTGGCGGCAATGAAAGAAACGTATAATAAATATTTATTGCAACGTTTTAGGGTGATTGTAATCTTTCAGAAACATACTATGGTTACAAAAAGTCATGTTATCCAAACAAAAATTGTAAGCAACAAATTGTCATCTTCCTAGGTATATCTTGAGCACAAATGCATGGGGCGGCAACTTCTAAAAGTCGTGTCCATAATTTCGAAAATCAAGTTATATTTATATTTCGTATTTGGAATTGGTCACGATTTCACCATCTCTAAAAAATTTTGTTTGTTGATTTATCAGTTTGCGAAATTTTGCAAATTTCGTTAATTAACTACAGCCCTTCCCTTCCCGAGCCCACCACCCCCCGGTCCAAAAACAAACAGCCCTCGGTCTAAAATCGTGGATACGTCCTTGCAATGACTAATGTATAAAACACGATTCACCGTAACGTTGTCCGATCTAACTAAAATACCTAATTTTACATTACATCTCAATTGCAAGCCTAGCAACCTCGGGGGTTGTTCACTGCCACGATAAAAACATTTTATACATCTACCTAATCGAAACAGCCAATATCACATTTGAGTAGTCATTTGAGTACACAAGATGAAAATATAAGACTTGAGAGATCATGATTATAACGAAAATGAGAACTTAACCATACGAATTTTGGCTCTAAATAGCGCAACAAGCTCGTAATTTGCAAATGCAAAATCAGCAGTGCAAAATCAATACCGGCATCAGAACAGTGACTTTTCAACAACGTTGCTCTGGGGGCAGATCCGAGCCCTGTAAAGTGTAACGTCAAGTGCCAAATGTCATGTAAATAGTCAATCAATACCAAGGACGAATCCAGGGGGGATTTTGCGCGCAAGCGCGTTATTTCTTCCCCGTGCATTGTAGTTTCAGTGGTTAAGTCCATGTAAACCAATATCCTTGGAAATGAACACATTTTGAGGCTTTCACTGTATATGTATGCACATTTACATATTTACATATTAAGCGGTTCCCGGCGCTGGCGCCAACGCCAATAGCACCATGGCGCCTTTGTATGGCGCTATCGCCAAAACGCTTCCCGTCCCTTTATAGGGTAAAATTTTAGGGGGGGCTGAGCCCCCCCCCCGTTCGCCGGCCCCCGTAAACAAGCAGCCCTCCCGCTCAAAAAGACTGGATACGTCCCTGATCAATACCAAAAATTGTATTACTGAACTTTTCATGGCAATTGACACTTTGCCTGACAATTTGCATAAAAATTGCGAAATTTGTATGACGTTTTACGTGACATCCGACACTTTACAGGTCTAAGGGCCTCGCACCAGTACTACATTTTATGGAATCCTCTCATCATGTTGCAGGTTTCGATTCTGCAAACCCGACATTGCACAGCTCAACGTAAAAGCCCCGGTCATATTCTGGGCAGGGTGTTGCCCGCGTGGTCGATGGTGCGCGCCACCCTGCCGAGCAGCATCTCGCACGACTTGGCCACGTCCCTGCTGCCCTTGCGCAGCGACTTGAGCAGTCCCGCCGACGCGACGGGCCCTTTGACGTCGCCGCCGCTCGACTCGGGCGCGTCGCCGCAGCCGGCGCGAACTCTGTGCCGGGCGGCGCGTTTGCGCTCGGCGGCGCGGCCGTGCACCGCGAGCAGCACGCCGCGCAGCAGCGTCTCGGTGTGCAGCGACAGCGCCGACGACGTCTCCATGAAGTGGCACTGGTAGATGTTGGCGAGCGCCTTGCCCTCTGCGAAGCGTTTTCCGCGTTGACGGGTTGTATTCTGTTGTTTGACTCCAGTGTAGGGTGATTTTTTCGTCAAAAGCGATTACAAACGTATCGCGAAGAAAACAGGTGTAAAATTTAGCGTAGGACCGGTATACAGGCATATTTTTTTGCAAAAGGTCAGTTCATAAGTTTTCGGTTGGTGGTCTGCCAACTGAAGACATAAATCAATGCGAGTATATAGTATCAATTCGCGAGTGCAGAGCACTGCCACTTACTCATATACATCTATATGTTGACTCATAACCATATCTTGTAACTTTAAAAAACGGTTTTCGTTAAGTTTTTTTCGAGTTTTAAAGGAAGGTGGGATTAATACACAGTACGCGTGAGAGGTTAAATATTCACATTCACAAACAAACAGTGAGCACACGCGCGTGTACACGCGAGCAACCACGACCCACCTTTAACTCTGACTTTTCTAGTCCGCTCCAAGTCCATCTTATTGCCCACCAAGAACACATTGCATCCGGTGGGCGGGGCGCAGCGGGACAAGCGGCGTAGAAAGCGCCGCGGCGCCGACAGCAGTCCGTTGGCGGTGGCGCGGGGGCACAGCTTGTACACGATGTCGGACGCGTGCCGGAACGAGTCGTGCCCGGCGATGCTGCGGTGGGCGAGTTGCGGCGGGTTGAGGCGGTCGCCGGCGTACACGGTTACAATGGTTACAATGGCGGTGCACTTGTACGCACAAATGCCTGGTACGCACAAACGCCCGGTACGCACAAAATTGTGCCCGCCACGCACATCTGCCCGATACGAAATAACATTACATTACATTTTGACCGTGTTTTTCACTTCACACTTGTGAGTGAAGTGAAAAAAAGTTGTGCAATGACATTAGTTAACTTTTTGTCACTTCACATATATTTGAACATCACTTGAAAAAGTATCAAGTGAAAAAATGGTGGATAATGGCTATTTTTGACCGTTTTTTTCACTTGACAGTTTTTCAAGTGATTTTCAGATATCAGTGAAGTGAAAAAAGCTGTGCAATAACATTAGTGACCATCTGTCCGGTACGCAAAGATCATCAGCCATGTAAGTACCAGGCAGATGTGCGTGGCGGGCACAATTTTGTGCGTACCGGGCGTTTGTGCGTACCAGGCATTTGTGCGTAGGAGGCCTGGCCCGTTACAATTACGGTATACTCGGCTGATCGCAAAGTATGCGCCCAAAATTATTTATGTCTTGGTCGATAATGCGCCTGGAAATTTTGGAATGGAACTCCCCACTTATGTATTCACTTTCGCAAAAAAAGAAAAACATTTCAAAAAGAACAAGCCGGAGTCATGTATAAGTGTCGATTGTTTGATTCCGTAATTGTTTTGTTCTTTTTTGCTTGAACAATTTCTATTTTATTAACAGTGACGTCATGATGGAGTGTTTCCTTCAGAAATATGCATAGCGAGCGGTCCGCGGAGTATACATAAAAAATAAATAATAAAAATAACGGTCACAATGGTATTTTTCCAAAACAACGCGATCAATAAATGTTTTCCCAGTGGAAAAAAATGACAGAACTTTTATCTGCCGTCATACGGTATACTACCAAATTCAAACATAACAAACCTGTAAACGACGATTACAATCACATTCTTCTGCTGGTTCATGCTCATTTTCATGTCATTCTCGACGGCTTTCTGCAAATGGTGCGTTGGTGGAATGTAGAAATTTGCGGCGTAACTTTCTCAGCGAGCAAATATAACTCACGGTCACAGTTGACGACTCGTGGAAACTCAGAGTGATCTCGGTTTTGTCTAGAATGAACGACACTATTGATTGCGGGTCTGCGAATGGGAAAATTGAGTTTGGAAAGTCGATCGGCTGCCGCTAAATGTTACCTCTACCACGGTGGTTAGACGAGATATTGTATCAAATACAGGGGGCAGTCTCAGTGTAACGTAAAGTGTTTAATGTCATGTAAAATGTAATGCAAAGTGTCAATCGTGTATCCAAATTTTATGTTTTTCATTCCAGATCTTATGTTTTTTTTGTATACAAATCTTATGTTTGTTAAAAAGATATGGATACAAAAACAATAAATCCAGACACAAATTATTTTAATTGGATACACAATTGACACATTGCATGACATTTGTCATAACTTTTGACACTTTGCTTGACGTTTGACATGACATTTGACTCTTTGCATGACATTTGACATTTTCCCTGACATTCGTCATGACAATTGACACTTTTCTTGACATTTTACATGCCAATTGACACTTTACATTTGACATGACATTTGACACTTTACTATACACTTTACAGGGCCTGGGATGGGCCCCCGAGTATCGCGAATTACTTCATATTGAATGTCCAAAGCGGGGCTTTAAAAGGAAACAATATAGAATATCTATCACGTTTCGAATACCTTTTTGCACAAATCATTAAAATACAATATATAAAAATCACAATTCTACATACCACTGCCATCCAACGAATTCCACGGGACACCACCTTCGGCCACAGTCCGTCCTATGAGCGAGGATTTTCCAACGGCCGCCATCCCCAGCACCCAAATCGTCCACTCCACAGACCTGGCGTGCAGATTTGAGAAATCAATAAAATACCGGATATACTCGAATAACCTGTTAGCTGAGTGAGGAAAAATACCCCTCTCGATAACCCCCCCCCCACTTTTTGGGTGGGAAAAAAGTATATGTATCAAAAGGCTATTTTTTATGTATGTGTACATAGGGTTGGAAAAAAAACGTTTTTTTTTAACTCGATGTTTTTTTTTAAAAAAAAACGTTTTTTTTAAAAAAAAACGTTTTTTTAAAAAAAAAACGTTTTTTTTTAAAAGCTCCCAGATATGACCTAGTGTCAACATATATAGGTATATCAGACACTGGCAATACTCTGTGATGTTAAATATGACCATATAATGGCTGTGGAGCCATGGGATAGCATTATAAGTGGTGATTTGTGTCAAAAATATCCATTTTTCGTCGACATATCGTTCGTATATCGCCTTATAGTCGAATGTTCGTGACTTCAGGTAAAGTTTGGCACGGAATGGTGATCAAACAAGGTTATAAAAGGAAATTGTTACTTTGGGAGTGAAGTTACACACTGTGGAGGTACATGGAAGCACATTACCTCAATATTATATAGTACAGCAACATATGACGGCTTATTCACCCATGGTAGCACATAGAAATGGATGTTTTGATACTAAAAATGCAACAAAACCAATGAAAACAACCACCAATGTCAATTTGTGTGTGAAATTGCGCGCTTGCGCGCAAAAATTTTGCAAAATACCTAGTGCTTAGTACTAAAAATTTCGGCCGATGTTTTTTTTTAAAAAAAAACATTTCGGACGTCATGTTTTTTTTAAAAAAAAAACGTTTTTTAAATAAAAAAAACGTTTAAAAAAAAACATCGGCCAACCCTATGTGTACACAAGAAATGATGTATTATCTTGTAGTTTATAACTTTATGTTCACTAGCATTGATTTCATTGTACGAATAATGGATTCATGCGTTAATTTAACCCAATTCAAACAATACATTGATAATGAATTTTACTTTGTATTCTGACGAAAGAATAACTCCTGCCCTCGAATAACTCCCAAGGTCAAAAATGTCTGACGAAAAATAACTCCCCTGGGGACTTATTCGAAAATATACGGTACTAGTAAAACGTATGCACTGTAACATAAAAAATTAACCCTGAAAAACTGGTGCGAAACAAACTCTGGCGTGAAAATTTCCGCTCGCTGCAGCCAGATGTCTGGACAGGTGCGGCGGCGGCCGTCGGACGACCTGGACAGCTCGAAGCCCAGGCCGGAGCCCAACGACTGCGGTCGCAAAAACATGACACACAAACGGACAGGTAAGACAAAGACTTGCGCTGAAGAGTGGAAAAATGTGTGAACTGGGTTTGATTTTGTTTTTACAAAAAGTGTGTGTGCGGTGGGAAAATTTCGCAAGATTTGTAATAAGTTCTCTCTCGAATAATTCTCCTCTTAAAATTTTCGCGCAAAAACAACTATTGAGAGAACATAAAGATAGGTGCTACCATCTCAAGAAGCAAACAGAGCCCACTCACATTCGAGTCCTCTGAAACAAAAATGGGCTTTTTCGAGTGCCTGGCCGTCGGATCGACCGCCTGTCTGTAGCACTGGGGGCAGTCCCAAATGCTGTAAAATGCCCTCTAAAATGTAAAATGTCATGCAAAGTGTCTAAAGTCATGTAAAATACCCTGAAAAATGGCAACTCGGTTGCCATTTTGCAGGGCATTTTACATGACTTTCGTCACTTTGCATGACCTTTCAAATTTTACCGGGTATTTTCCAGGGTCCGGGACTGGCACCTGGCCGGCGTCGTCGATGCGGCCGCGGCCGGCGTAGTGGAAGGCGCGCACGCGCGTGAAGCCGCGCGACTCGGCCGACCACAGGAACGCCTTCTCGGCCAACGAGGTGCGCTCGCCGGCGCACGTGTCGCCCGGCTCGCTGCCGTCGCCGGCGTACATGTTGCCGGCGGCGCCGTGCTGCTGGCTGCCGCGCGGCGACCAGTGGTCCTGCGCCCAGTGCCGCGCCGACTGCCTGCGAGGCGAACGTCCGCCGCTGAAGCGTTGAAGTTGGGAGAGTCCGGCGGGTTTATTTGGACGCGGATTGGGGGGTGAATAAAATTTTCTGCGGAAAACGTTGACGGAAAATTTTTTTGCGCTTGCCGGAAAACGGAATTTCCGGAAAACAATAAAGTTTGCGAGCAAAATTTGCAAAACGTTGTCAAATGAGCTAAAAATCAGCTAGGTAACTTACCGTATTTCCTCGAAATTACCCCCCCCCCCCTCGAAATACCCCCCCCCCTCGTTTGACCCCCCCCCTCTCGAGACCACTATGAAACAATCACCCCCCCCCCTCGAAATACCCCCCCCCCAAATTGAGTGTAAAGAGAACGTATACTCCGGTTACTTTACACCTTGCACGCGTGGTTCCCGCTGGAAGTGTGCCAACGATGGTTAACGCGTGTGAGTTTCGTAAAAAGATGACAACATTGATTGTTGTTGTAATGTTATTCATTAAAATATTCACATCGATTAATTTTTCATCTTTTCACGGAAATCGCATGATTTGATAATTATTGGCACGCTTCCAGCACGAGACATAAATCAGTGCGAGGGCAGAGTATCACGTACGCCGAGTATACATGACAAATACTGCAGTTTGTGTTCTGCGTAGTGCAGAACACACGTTAAAACAATGTCGGAATCACGTTAGAACAGTGTTTATACCATCTACGTACTAATATTAGTCTACAGAACCTTATAAATGGCGGTTTTTGTTGCATTTTTCGACGTCTGCGTACGTTTCAGACGACAATTTCGTACTTGGTTTTCAAAAATTTTCTTGTGAAATAATAACCCCCCCCCCCCTCGAAATACCCCCCCCCCCCTCGTTTGACCCCCCCCCCCTCTCGGGACCACTATGAAACAATCACCCCCCGGGGGGTATTTCGAGGAAATACGGTAGCTGCAAAAGAATCTTCAAAATCCATCAAAACAGGTCTGAAACCCCCAAATGCACTTAACCCCCCCCCCCCCCCCCACAAACGCTATATAATCGAATGCGGGCGAGGGGTCGCGCCGCCTGCGCGTGTGAAAGGACAGGACGCGCGCGCGCGGCACCGCCTCGGACACGTCGATCTCGCCGTCGCTGTCGGGCGGCCCGGCGGCCGGCTCGTGGTTTAGGGCGTCCACCGATTGGGAGCCCACTGCGAAATAGGGAGGGACTTTTGAGAGGGGTTCGGTTGGTGGCGGCGATGACAAACTTCACTGAAATTAGGGATTGTTGTGTAGATGATTGTATGTTCCCGGGATCCCGCTATCTAGCTGGAGGAAATCGCGGAACGATTACATAAGCTGAATTTAGCGGTAATATTTGTTCTGTTGGCGCCCAAAATATGGCGCACAGAATGGCGGCCCACACACTAGTTGGCACATGTGTGTCAACTGGTCTGTGTCAACTCAAATATCGGCTTCATGTGTCGCAAAAGCCAAAAGCTGGGTCGTGATTGATTGGCCCCGTGACTTCTGTGAAAACTGAAATTGCGCCATGGTGACATTCAGACTACTCTCATTGTATGCTATACGTGTTTTAGTTTTCAAATTCAAACTTTCATTAATCTAAATTCGCATTAAAATTAAATAAAATCATTCAACCGTGTTGATTAATCTGCATTTGGAAAAAATTCGGTTTTCAACCAAAGTCACGGTGAAAACTGGTACCAGTTGCGCAAAATGAGAAGTGAGAAGTGAAATGGCAAAAGCGAAGTCAAAGCGCAAAGGCGAAATGAAATGGCAACTGAATTGGCAAGTGAAATGGCGAAAGCGGAGAGAAATTACTTTTCATTTTTAATTTTTTACTTCGCCTTTGCCATTTCACTTCTCACGTCTCATTTTGCGGAACTGGCCCCTGGTGTGTGTAGGCACAATAAAACCCTTCCATCACGCCGCAGCCCCCCCCCCCTCCGACCCACTGACTTCTAGTCAAGCCGAACACATTGGACTGGGCGTGCACGCCGACGGGTATGGCGGACACGGCCGACGGCACGGTGAGCGTCTGCTTGCGCGCCCAGCTGCTCGACGCGGCCGCGCCAGACTTTATCGCCCGCTGCGTCGCCGGCGACGCAGATCGACCGCGCCCATCGTTACTGCGGATGGGGGGGGGGGGGGGTTGGATTGGTTTAGTGCAGGTGGACTTTGTGGGTATTCCCCGGCGACTTTACACCTTGCACGCGTGGTTCACGCTGGAAGCGTGCCAATGACATTTAACACGTGAAATTTTCATAGAAAGTTCTAGAATTAATTGCTGTTATAACGTTGTACGTTAATGTATTCACAAGAATAAATTTTCTAATCATTTTACAACAACCGCATTCTTTAATTATCATTGGCACGCTTCCAACGTGAGACATAAATCAATGCGTGTGCATAGTGTAAAGTCCGCCAAGTAATAATTTGTTTGAAGCGCACTTTAGTGTATGGGTGGATGATTTTATTGATTTTACTAGTTGACGGACGGTTTTAAACAAATTTTTGAGTTGACTGGCGCTAACTCAGTGAGTGGGCAGATTAGGACAGTGCGCAATGGCGCATCATCGCACAACAGAACAAAAACAGTCAACGAATTGCAGAAAACAAGCTTTCTGTGATAGGTGGCAAAATTCATTGCAAAATAATTGTTGTCAATGCTGTTTTCACGCCGCCAAATGCTCCCGATTAAGAAATAATTTACAGTTGAATGATGCATAACGATAACAGTATTTACAAAGAAAAATTTTTTAGTTTTTTTTTGGTCAAAAATTACCCTTTTTCATTTGACAATTGCCATCGTCAAAATGGCAATTTTGCGAGATGTAGTTTCTGAATTTTTGGCAATATTTTTGGAATGTTGAGTATTTCACTCATTTTCTAATGTTTGAAGAAAAATCCTCAAACATGGGTACTTCAGTTTGTTAGTGTAGGTACGTTGCCACATTTTATATACCTAAGTCGTTCAGAAAATTGCTTTCGTCATTAGTGAGTAATAGGCACTCACTGGGGTGAACAACGTCAGACATGCTGACGCTGAGAATTAAAAAAAAATTATCCTGACACTCATACGAGGCTGCTAATTAATTGCTATATATCAATGAGTAAGCGTGGGCACTTATTCCTATTTACACGTATAAACTACCGTAAATCCTCGAACAGTGCCCCTGGGAACTATTGTTTTGCTCAAACTTTTGGACTTTGGAGGGGGTTACTCAAGGTAGATAGAGGATAGATATCATGGATGGATAATGGATAATACAGGGGCGAATTAATACAAGGCCAACTACAAGGTGTCTGTATATCCATAATTGATAGGGTGGACTGGAGATCAAACATTTTTCCAGTATGTATGTGGGCTGTGTAATATTTTGCAACTGACGTTCACTAGCATTGAATTCACTGCGGAATTTTTGTCCTGACTTACAGGTTTATGGAACTGATGTATGGCGATTCATACAATGTATTGATCATGAATTTGACTAAATATTCTGATAAAAAGTAACTTCTCCCCCCTCCCAAAAAAAAAACTGCCCTCAACAACTCCTGACGAAAAAAAAATCCTCTGTTGTCTGATTCGAGGAAATACTACCGTATTTTATTTTCTATTTGCAGTCATGTCTCCGCATAAAGTACCTTAACCTCGCAATACCCCCGGGGGTTTATTTTTTCAGAGTGAGAATTTTGAGGTAGGGGGTTAAACGAGGGGGGGGGGTATTTTGAGGTGGGTTTGTACTTTCGCGAAAATTTTTTGAACTGCCAGTATTAATTTGTTGTTTGTAACGTACAGACAGAAAAATGCAACAAAAAGCACCATGTATAAAAGTCTATAGACTTATATAAGTATGTAGATGGTATAAACCGTGACCTAACATTCATTGTTTTCAACGTGTGTTCTGCATTGCCCGGACAACAAACTGTAACTTTTGTCATTTACACTCAATTTACGGGGGGGGGGTATTTCGAGCGGGGGGGGGGGAGGTTACAAATCCACCGTGGCATTTTGAAGGGGTTGGGGTATTTCGAGGAAATACGGTAAACACCAAACCCCCAACCCAAACACGGGAAACGGGCCAATTGCAAATCGACCATCCGTTTCCGACTGACAGGTGAAAGCCGGGCATGCAGCTGTGCCTCAGCGAGAGCTGGCTGTGCCGCGTCGCCGCCGCCGGCTGCAGACTCGACGCACCTGCGCCAGTGACACCTGTCGGAAAAAAAACACGGAAAGCATTGTGGGTTGAAATGGGGGAAGTAGAATGGCTTTTTGAGGTATGGGGGATTTATTTGAGGGAAAACAGGTGGAATGATAATTGGTTGCTAAATAAGTCTTTGCGCGCATCTATTTACATGATTTTGAGCGGTGTTTGGGTATGTATTTACGCAGGTTATAGTTAACACATTTTATGTGATGACGGCTCGAATTATTTATATAGGTAAATAGATAGGCTTTTAGTATTCATTAACAAGGATCTGTAGCTAGTGATTCAAGAAGCATCTCTTGTTACAAACCCAAGTAAATACATAGTACTGAACTGAGCCTGTAATCCAGAGCGCTTGCGGACGTAATAGAATGTCGCTCGCATGCAATCCGCTGTATTAATAAGGTGACCGACAACCCAGTAGGTATGTACCGTATTATCTCGAATTATCCCCCCCTTTGAATAAACCCCCCCTCGAAGTAACCCCCCTCAAAATGGGCTGGGGAAATAATAAACCCCCCTCGCAATACCCCCCCTCCTGAATGATGGACATCGTGTATTTAATGTTCATGATGTCTTTTGTGTATGAAAAAGCGTATTCTTTACTATGAAGTTCGCGAAAAAATTTCTGACGAAATAATAATAATAAACCTCGAATAACCCCCCCCCCCTCGAATTAACCCCCCCTCAAATTTTTCTGGCGAAATAATAAACCCCCCATGGGGGTATTTCGAGGTAATACGGTAACTATTTATAAACATGACAACTGCTCACATTGCAGCTTAAGTCACTTGTGTGAGTCATTGAGATACGCGCGTAAAGCATCAACATTTCCAGATGCATGGAGCCGGGGATGGGCTGGGTACAAGTTGAGTACAAGTAGAGTACCGGCACATATTCTGCAAAGAGGAGCCGTAGGTTTGAAACCTGCATGGTTGTTAAAAGGTATTTAAATTTACTCGAAAAATAGGGTACTCGGGTACTGCGTAAATGCTTAAATGATTAAAAGTGCTCGCCTTTACATTTTCCGGGGAAAAGTCCTCGCTTTTACATTTCTCTGAAAAAGTACTTTACTCACATATCATGAGTACGGGTAAAAAGTATTTCACATTTTCTGTACTCAGGGGTGAGTAAAAAAGTATTTTACATACACATGTATGTACTTTTAAAAACCTTCGGTAACTTTAACAACTCTAGAAACCTGCTTGCATCCTCAGAATCTAGATCTTGACTGCGCTTTTGTTTCTAGGTGCCGGATGCAGATAATAAGTACCGTATTACCTCGAAATACCCCAGGGGCTTGATTTTTTCGCCAGAAAATTACAAAAATATTACAATTATAAATGTGTTTATGTGTTTACAGACGTAATTAAATATTTAACTGTATTATACGCATAAACCCTGCCCTAACGTCACTCGAGTGGTTTCAACGAGTGTTCTGCATCATCAGATAACTGCGGTATTTGTCGTGTAAATTCTCATTACACTCAACTTTGGTGGGGATATTCGAGGGGGGTTATTATTTCCTCATCAAAATTTTATGGGGGTATTGCGAAGGAGGAATTTATTCAAGGGGGGTTAATTCGAGCAGGGCCGTATCCAGGGGGGGGGCGGGGGGGGCTGCAGCCCCCCCCCCTCCCGGGGCGAGACCAAAAAGTGACCGGAAAATGCGACTTTTTCAACGTCAGCGTAAAAAATTCTGCGCGCAAGCGCGCATTCTTCACCAGACATAAGGTATTATCATCGGATTTGCTCCATGTGGCCACAAATCATTATAAATACACTCGATGTTGTTTTTTTGCTGTTTTGTATGTATATTTACATACATAAACAGCATTCCATGGCGCTGACGCCAACGCCAATGGCGCCATGGCGTGGCGCCTACTAATGGCGCCAGCGCCATGGCGCCATTCCGCCACTATGTAGCTAAAATTTTAGGGGGGGGGCTGAGCCCCCCCCCCCTCGCCGGCCTCCGTAAACAAGCAGCCCCCCCCGCTCAAAAATCCTGGATACGTCCCTGAATTCGAGGCAATACGGTAAATAACATTTGGATTTTGTCAGGATCTGAATCTTCATCAGAACCTTGATTCTTTGGGGATCGTAATCAGGCTCAAGATATTAGGGACAAAACATAATTCGACTCGGCGCTCAAAACGTCCGGCACTAGTCTCGATTCCACGATCCAGTTGGAAACACATACACGACCGAACGTCATCACCGCGCAATTGGTGCAGCGTTTGCCGCCCTAAGATCCGCATGGCTTGCGCTACACATCAGTAAACATAAATGAAAGGACACGGCGAATGCGAGTGCTGAAATGCAGTCGATGCACTGGGAATATAATCTAGTAAATATGCATGCGATGTCCGTTCGAGAAGTAGTGGGACAGTGCGGTCTTTAGCTTGATAAAATTCCCCCCCCCCCCCCCGCGAAAAAAAATCCCATCAAATGTCGTTTGTTAGCCTAAGGAAAACATAAATCCCACTCTAATAAAGAAAGGAAATTGGCTAATTGTAATTCTAGCTGTGATCATGATCAAAGTTGCGATCAGGGGGCAGTCCCAAGCCCTGTAAAGTGGAAAGTTAAGTGTCAAATGTAAAGTAAAGTGTCAAATGTAAAGTCAAATGCAAAGTCAAGTGTCAATCAAAACAAAAAAGAAAAGATTTTATTTGCACTGAACTTTGCATGACAATTGACACTTTACTTTGCATTTGACTTTACATTTGACACTTTACTTTACACTTTACAGGTATGGGACTGCCACCTGATGGCATTGCACTGGTTAATTAGGGTGTAGTGTTTTTCACTGTATATTTCAGTGAATTTTATGGTTTGTTTTTAGCCAACTTCAATGGTTGAGCACAGAATATTGGCAATCTAGCAAACTGAAGTTTAACAGTGTTTGATAATAACTGCCAGTGACTCAAGTGCGATGCAGCATGTATAATGTGTATCAATGCTAATATCCAGCAGAAACAACATGATTCAAAAAGGTTTGATGTATTAGCAATTTAGCATTTACTGTGGACAAAAACACAACAGCTCATCAATCCATTCTGGTATTTTCCTTTGCTCTTGGTGCCAGAATTCAGGGGTGCCTGTAAAATGGTGCACCACCAAGGACCAGCACCGGGCACATGATGGCAACTCTGGTGCCACTCCCAAACCCTATAAAAGACCCTGTAACGTGTAAAAGACCCTGTAAAATGCCATGTGTCATGTAAAAGACCCTGTAAAATGTCATGTGTCATGTAAAAACCTGGTAAAGTATCAAATGTCATGTAAAAGACCCTGTAAAGTGAAAAGTGTATCCTAACCTTTTTTATCATATCCAAATCTTATGTTTTGTATCCAAATCTGATGTCAAAAAGTAAGATTTGGATATAAAAGATAAAATTTTGATAATGTAAAATAACAAAGATAACATAACACTTTACAGGGTATTTTACATGACACATGACATTTTGCAGGGCCTTTTACATGATACATGACATTTTACCGGGTCTGTTACACTTTACACGGTCTGGGAGTGCCCCGGGGAATCACAAAAGCATGGCTCATTCAGCACGTGGCATTTAAATATGCATCCAATATTCCAAGTATCCAACCAAAAGCACTGTCCAACTAATTCCCGACCAGACAAAATGGAAGAGTGAAGTGCGGCCAGCATGGCATGTTGGGAGCAGTCCTCCACAACGATGGCAAACAAAAATTTGAAAACGTTTTTTTATTGCACTTTTCGAATTTTTATATCACCCCTAGAAAAACACTTAAAAATCGATTTTTTTCAAGGGAAAATTTAAAATTCGGAAATTCGGAGTGTTTGGGTATTTTTTTCTCCGGTATTCTTTTGTTGAAAATACATATTTCTTATGATGAAAACGTCTATTTCACATGGATCTATCCGCGGCGGCAGAACAAAAATGTGCGAGTGTATCTGCGGTAAGGGCGTAAAATATAAAGATTGATTGAAAATTCACCAGAGAAAATACGAACCGTTCTAGAAAAAAAACACTGAAAATATAAACACTAATTTTCCAGACAGTTTGCCATCGCCAGCGCCAGTCAAGCGGCCACATTTGGCCGCAGAGTCCCTAAAATGAGCTAAAACGAGCACGCGCGCCCGCGGCAGAAGACGCGCGGCAAGGCTCGCGGCTCGCAGCTTACCGCCGTGTCCGCCGACGTCGCTTTGTGCCGCCGGCGCGGCCGCTCGGTATTGATTGCACGGCGGCGACTGGCCGCCGTCCGCCCGCCGCTGTTGCCGCTGCATCTGCGCGCGCGCCGACCGGCCGGTTTTTGGGGCGTCATAACTCACAAATTGGATAAGGGGAAAAGCGACCCTAGTTGCTCGGGCGACACGCGCCGCCACCGGAATGGCTTGTATGTTGACCGAAATTGATGTCAGGAAAAAGTGGGTTAGTGTGCACGCTGACTGACGATTAGTGATGGAAAAAGCGCCAATGGCGCCAGAGCGTTTAAGAGCCAAGCGCCACAATCGCCAGGGCTTTTTTGTCACTTGCGGCGCCAAGCGCCAATAGCGCCACAGCACAGGGGTAGGAAAGGGGGGGGTGGGTGGAAGGTGGGGTTACCCGGATCTATCCCGGAGGCCGCTTAGCTATCTATCCCGGAGGCAAAATTTTGGGCTACTATGCCCTAAACCCCCCCCCCCCAAATCGGCCAGCTACATATCTATATCTGGAGCGATTTTTGAGAAACACGACCCCAATTTTCGCTCAAAATCGCTATTTTTCATACCTTTTTATCGATGTTCACCTCCAAAATGACTGCCACAGAATAATGGCGCCAAGCGTCAAAAGCCAGGTCGAGCTTTTTCCTTTGGCGCTAGTGCCAGGCGCCAACGCCAAGGCGTATCTACATCACTACTGACCAGACATTATTCATTGTAAACGCATTGCAACTTGCATGAATACAGCGTTACATAAGTTATGCACGCATTTTTTAATACGTTTACTTTGTATGGCACTTTAAGCGTATTGCAGTTTTTCATTGCTGCACATGGGATTTGCACATCGAATGCATTATCTAGCTTCCATCGGTTAAACTTCGTGCAGTGAAGAGAAAAGTGCTCCCATTTGAATGACAAGCGGCGAAAACTCTTGGGCCCGCTGCCCCGTAAAATTTGAATGTCTATTCGAGAATGCAATATTCGTGTTTAAATTTCACATCCGAAAAGGCTTGAATGGACGCATGTTTAAACTTGAACTTTTAACTTTAAAGTTGAAGCGCATGTTTAAACTAATGTCGCCCGCTAAAACAGGCACGCAAGTAAATAGGAACGCCATGAAGAAACATTCAGACGTTTTTATTATTTACCGTATTTCCTCGAAGTACCCCTAGGTGGTTTATTTTTTCAGAGTGAGAATTTTGAAGGGGTTAAACGTGGGAGGAGGGGGTATTTCGAGGGGGTTATTATTTCGCCAGAATGTTTTTGAAATCCCAGTACTAAATTGTTGTTTGTAACGTACACAGACGTCGAAAAATGCTACAAAAACCGCCATGTATAAGACTGTATAGACTTATGTAGGTAAGTATTTACGTAGACGGTATTAACCCTGTTCTAACATAACACAGTCATTGTTTTTAACGTGTGATCTCGTTTCCCAGATCACAAACCGTAGCTTTTGTCATTTACGTTCTCTAAACACTATATTTGGGGGGTATTTCGAGGGGGGTTATAAGTACTTAGTGTCCAATTTGAGGGGGGGGGTATTTCGAGGGGGTGGGTGTATTTCGAGATGGGATTTCTAGGAAATACGGTAAATTTAAATATAACAAATATTTAAAATGCATGCGACACACTCCCATTCTGCACATGTATTCTTTCACGCTATTATTTACTTCAATTTGCTAAACGCTTGCACTGCAGATTAAAAGTGGCAGCTTTCAGAATAAGAGTTTGTAAATGCCTATACTGAGTGGACCAAGGGACGTATCCAGGATATTTGAGCGGAGGCTATTTGTTTACCGAACCCGGAGAATGGGGGAGGGCTCAGCCCCCCCAAAAAAAAAAAATAGTTCAGGGGTCTCCAATGGGGGGTGGGGGTAACCAAATAGACCAAATAGTTCTGTGCATCCCGGAGGCGAATTTTTTTCTTATAATTTTGCAGGGTACACTCCTGGTACCAGTCCCGCTAGTGGACAAGTAAAGAGTCAAACGTCAAGAGTAAAACGACAAATGGCAACTTAAGAGTAAAGCGTTAAGAGTCAAGATTTTTTTAACAATGGCGTCATGATGGACTGCTTCCTTCAGCGAAATGCATAGCATGCGGTCAGCGGAGTAGAATATTTGTGTAGATACACATTTTGTTTCCAATGACCCTATCCAAAATGATTTGGTGTCAAGGGAATGCGGTGCTGAGTCGCGAAGTTCCCCGTCCATATTTCTCCAGAAAGAGCTTTGTTTTTCAGGCTAGTGGGTGTGCATTTCAAATGCACCTAGTAGTGGAACAACGGATGATTTTTATGAAAAATAGTTTAACATAATCTCAGAAAATCTCAGTAAAAGAAAATACTATAAAATCTCCCTGACAGAAACCAGGAAAAAAATTTTATTTAATGTAAATTTTTATTTTTTAAATATCTTCCGATATTTTCACTAATCTCGGAAAATCTCTCAAAATGAAATCATAACTAAATCTCCCTTGGAAATCCTAGAAAAAAATATAAATGTCGAAAAATCTAGATTTTTTATATTTTTAAATATGACTTTCCCATAGTTTTTCAATGTTTAATGCACAAACCGCAGACAGAGACAGTTTGCTTCAATGCGTAATCGTACTTACCCTGCATGATTGATTACTAATTAGTGCTACTTCCACCCACCTGCAATAGTGACAAATTACTTCAGTTTTCTAATAAAGGAAGTAGGAAGTAAGAAGTGTTTACGAATGTTGGAAACATTTGACTTTTCGATATCGTCGCTTTTATTTCACGAAATTTTTGACACTGAGATTATATAGTGTCTAGGAATATTTTTACAGTATTTGATGTAAAAATCCAAGATCTTTAAACATTTTTGACAGCGATATTCGACGGGTCATATGAAAGTCATTATTTTCTATGATGTTTTTGACATCCATGCAGGCACACTTTGCGTCCGGTTTGACCCACACAATGTTGTGATGTACCATGAATCAATTTGATCAAATCAATACTATGAATTTAGTCAGTGCATTGGTTGCATTGGCGCAGGCGCCAAAGGAACAAGCGCCATGGCGCTTTTGGGGCTTGGCGCCAAAGTCCTGACTGATGATGTAAAAGCGCCATGGCGCTAGCGCCAAAGCAAATAGAGTCATGGCGCTTTTGGCGTCATCTTGCTGTGGCGCCATTGCCGCTTGGCGCCATGCCCATGAAAAGCGCCATGGCGCTCTTGGCACTTGGCGCTATTTTTGCCTGGCGCCAGGAACAAAATGCCTGGCGTGGCGCTTGGCGCCATTTTTCTCTGGCGTCATTGGCGCTTGGCGCCGAGGGTCAGAAAAGCGTCATGGCGCTTTTTGCACTTGGCGCCTAAGTCCTGACGCTTTTTACATCACTAGTGTTGGGTTCGCAGTCGGGGGATTAAAATCCTAAATCCGGTTTATTTAGTTATAACATCAACTATTGCCTAAACCTAAACAACATATCACCTAAACTAGGTATTGCGGTGACAATGACCGTCCAGAAATACGTAAACACCGGAAGTAAAGATTAATACTCTGGAAACGATAAAAAATGGAATACACTTCCAGAAATAAGAATAGAAAAAGCACATTTTCTTGATACCCAGCCTTTAGCAGGGTCAGTTCCACTAAAAAACGACCTCACAACCAGCCAAATAAATTATTATACTTTGATTCTAACAACACCAATTACCTGGCTTTCCGGCTGCAGTCGTTCGTTGATTTCACTAGTATCCTCAAATTGTACGGCGCACTGCCGCCGTAGACCTGCGACGCATGGGTAACAATTGCGGCTAATTTGAAACGACGTAATTATTGGTAGCCATTGAAACGGCAACTTCCGATATTATTTAAAGAAATCGGGTCGCCCGAAACAGTCACAAAAAATCGGATGTCCCGGCAATTTCATTTTGCAGCGGACCCACCAATATTCAGCATACGCTCCATTAAACACGAGCCCATACTGCGTCACGCGGCATTTTCGAAGTTGGGGTGTATTTTTATAACATACAGTGCTTACAACACACATGAGTTTATAACAAGTCCGTTTTGGCATTATGACAGTATGAATCAGGTAACACACGCAGGTGTCAAATTGACAGTGTATCTACGGCCTACAAATTTTCATGTTCAAAGCTCTTTGTGTCACTGGTAGCACGCTCCAAAACAATCACGCCTAGTACCGCAGTCATGCCTCACACATATATACAGTATTTTCTCGAAATACCCCCAGGCAGGGTTTTTTTCAGCGTGCAATTTTGAGGGGGGTTAATCGAGGGAGGGGCTATTTTGATGAGGGTTATTTTTTCGCCAGTATTTTTTTGAACTCGCAGTACCAGTAGGATCACAAACGACAGTTTTCAGCAATTACATTCTCTCTCACTCATTTCGGGCGGAGGTATTTTTTCATAAGCTCGCATATTTTCATAAGCATACCTGGGGGTATTTCGAGGGTGGAGGTTTTTCAAAGGGGGAATTTCGAGGGTGGGGATATTTCGAGCAAATACGGTATTTCAAGTTTCCCACCGTGTGAATAGCAGCGCCGGGCGGACACCGGTAAAGTTGGATCCATGCGTGCCATACCGGAAACTTCCATTGCGGATTATTAGGGCGGTTCGCCGCTGCAAGATAAGGGTTTTTCAACTTCAGATGAAACGGGCAAAAAGGAGGTGAGAAAAGTGATAAACATTTATGTACATAAATAGATATGGGCTGAACGTAAGCACAATCTTACCATATTCTGATGAATAGAATAGTCACCTAGAAAGTATGCACCAAATACGCCGACCGTTAGAACAAACAAAAATATAACAAAAAATTTCTTCAACCTATTCATGGAGTCTTTCATTAGAAATTATGCGGTCAGTGGAATATACCATAAAAAGGGCAATATTCCCGGCTCATATTCACACAGAGAACGGGATAGAGCAATCGGGATAGTAATCGGGAGGCGTGCAATTTAAGGTGATGGATAACTGACCTCGTAAAAGCATTCAATCGTATCGCTGGAGGCTAACCTTTTTACCTCTTTAGTTGAATTTCCTTTCTATGTAGGTATTCTAAGGAGCCATTAGAACACGCTCGTGAGCAATAAGCTTCAGGATGCACGCATGACAAGCTCCGAAAGTACCTAAATACAAAACTGTTATTTTTAGAGGTTCAAGGAAATAGAAAAACTATGTACAAGGCGCACCATACAGTACAGCCGGAACGCTGCAGGCTTTGTGTTTGAATATTTGGAGAAAATTTGCAAGTCTATACATTTATTTGACAAAATTTTAATAAGTATACTCGGCGGACCGCATTCTATGCATTTTTCTAAAGGAAACACTCCATCATGACGTCACCATTAACAAAAAAAATAATGTCAGAAAAAAAGAAAAAACATGACAGGGAAAACATTACTCGGTTGTACGCGACTCGGCCCTTTTCTTTAAAATTTTTTTTTCTTTTTGTGAAAGTGCATACATAAGTATCCAGCTCGCGCGTCATCGACCAAGACATAAATAATTTTGGGCGCATACTTTGATTGAGGTCCGCCGAGTATACCTACCGTATTACCTCGAATTATCCCCCCCCTTGAATTAACCCCCCCTCGAATTAACCCCCCCTCAAAATGGGCTGGGGAAATAATAAACCCCCCCCTCGAAATACCCCCCCCTTCGGAATGATGTACGTCATGTACATAATAAATACGTCATGTACGCAATGTACATGATGTATATTACTGTTAATTTGCATTGCAGCTACACATAGAGTAGTTTGTGTAGCTATCTACGTTTTTTATGTCCAAATATATCCAGTTTGGACACATTTATTACCTATTTTGGGTACGCAAATGCCTACTATTTACTACGATCCTTACGAAAATTTCTGACGAAATAATAAACCCCCCCTCGAATAACCCCCCCCCCCCCCCTCGAATTAACCCCCCCTCAAATTTTGCTGGCGAAATAATAAACCCCCATGGGGGTATTTCGAGGTAATACGGTATACTGATAATGATTCCTAATTTAAATAAGCCTAATGGCGCCAGAGAAACTAGCGCCAGGCACCAGCAGAATCCTGGGCTTGTTAAAAAAATAAACTTTTTTCTCGCGGTATCTTGGCGCCATCAAAAACAATGGCGCCGGGTACCAAAGGATTCGGCAGGCGCCATTCAAAAGCATAGCACCAACGGCGCTGACACCCAAGGACGTATCCAGGGGGGGGGGGCGGGGGGGGGGCTGCAGCCCCCCCCCCCTCCCGGGGTGAGACCTAAAAAGTCCCGGAAAATGCAAATTTTCCTACATATTTTTCGATGTTCGTTAAAAATTTTGCGCGCAAGCGCGCAATTTCTTTCTCATGCATTGTATTTTCAGCTGATCGGTCCCTGTAAACAACTATCCTTGAAAATGAACAGATTTTTGCAACTTTCACTGTATATGTATGCATATTTACATCCATATAAAGCGGTTCCTGGCGCAGGCGCCAACGCCAATAGCGCCATGGCGCTGCGCCTATGTATGGCGCCAGCGTCAAAACGCCTTTCCGTCCCTGTATAGGGGAAAAATTTAGGGGGGGGCTGAGCCCCCCCCGTTCGCCGGCCCACGTAAACAAGCAGCCCCCCCCCCCTAAAATGCTAACCCCAAAATCCGCTATGCCCCCCCCCCCCGCTCAAAAATCCTGGATACGTCCCTGCTGACACCATTAAAGTATCACGACGCCATTCCATCACTAGTTTTATAGCATTTGCCAAACTGTGGCAGATGCTTTTTACTCACAGATTTTCTAACCATCTAGATATCATGCTTCCTCGAAATACCTCCAGGGGGTTTACTTTTTCACCAGCAAATTTTGAGCGGAAGTTAATTGGGGGATTTTATTATTTCATTATGAATATGAATTCATTATTTATCTTTATCAGAGTTAACGAATGTGATGCATGATTATACATTTTATCATGATTAACATTTGTCTTGTAACTGACTAACCTGCGGAATAGTCACAATATACAGTGGAAAGAACCTCAACAATATTTTGCTCAAGACGGTTCGCTTCAAATAAATATCCCGACAAAGTGCAAATCAGTCTCCCAAACTTTTCAGCTTTTATCAGTATTTTTAACTAGGTACGCTTCCACTCATTTCATTTCATTTTAAATGATCAGGACATTTGTAACTAGGTGCTGCACTGTGGGGAAAACGTCATAACACCCTAAAGAATGTAATAAAACGTAATTTATGTGAATGTAAGTCAGTATTTCACCAATGGTATCAGTGTGGTGGCATGGCACCAGCATTACTAGGGATACTCGACGGACCGCAAAGTATGCGCCCAAAATTATTTATGTCTTGGTCGATAACGCGCGAGCTGGATACTTATGTAAACTCGGGTTACTTTATGCCATACAATTCTGCTGACCGTACCCGTGCATGACGTCATTTTGCTGGAATTCAGCCAAGAATAAAGGATGTAAAATATATTAAGCGATAAAATGCGCAATCTAAATTGCGCAATCGTCGCATGTTCTAAAGTCAGCGAACATTTCGCTATACAATTTTGGTAGGTACGATAGATTATGCATGGATTTCGACTTTGGACGGATATACCCTAAATCCTCGAATAAGACCCCAGGGGAGTTATTTTTTCGTCAGACGTTTTGGAGGGGGGAGTTATTCAAGGGGGGGAGTTATTCGAGGGGGGAGTTATTATTTCCTCGGGAAACTTGGACTTAATTCATTGTATGGATGCAGCATGTAAACTCGTGTAATTCCGGTATTTCACTGTCCAACAACAACAAAACAATGTGTATACACTGCATACACATTATTATCTGCTGTCGCTACTACTCTTCTATAGTTTTGTACTGTATCCTTTTCATCAGAAGTAAGAGTTATTTAAGAGGGGGGAGTTATTCAAGGGGGGGAGTTATTTTTTCCTCACCCCGCCAGCAGGGGGGACTTATTCAAGGGGGGGAGTTATTCGAGGGGGGGTCTTATTCGAGGATTTGCGGTATTATATTCAGTTATTGGTGGAATTTATTCCGTCCAACCTGTTAATGCGAGATCAGTGGATCTTTTAACCTTTGGAACAGTGCCAAAAATGTGTGTGGCATGTGTTTGTGACAGTTCCCGTATTGCGTCGGGCTGTTTCATTGCAAAAAAGTGTACAGTGAAATGTAAATAGGCAGGCTTAATGATTTCTGACCGTTAAAAATACATACCGTATTTCTTCGATTTAACTGACTGTCAATGTATTGTTTTGTAAGCTCTTTTTGGGGGCAATGTAAATGAGCATGGCAAAGTGAATGAGCATGGCAATGTATATTCCAGAGTCTATTTTTCAAGTGCATTTTTAAAGTAAATATGAATATGAAATATGTTTAATGTAAACTCCACGTTACATTCATCATAAGTTAGGTAAATTGTTGCAGCGATGGAGTTGTCAGACTCCTAAAGTGGCGAACATAAAATGATAAATGGGATAATTTTACATCGATATTTTCATACGCCAATGTATTTGAACAC
This sequence comes from Sphaerolaimus hirsutus, assembly GCA_964036195.1. Lineage (NCBI taxonomy): Eukaryota > Metazoa > Nematoda > Chromadorea > Monhysterida > Sphaerolaimidae > Sphaerolaimus > Sphaerolaimus hirsutus. The sequence continues at coordinate 24,980,569 of OZ038452.1, forward strand.
GGCAATGTATTTTTCGAATGCCCCACAGACCCGGCAAAGTAAACGAGCAAGCCAATGTAAATGAACAGTCAATAAAATCGAAGAAATATGGTATATCTACAAAAATAACTTATTTTGAAGGTGAAAAAGGAAAAAGGGTATGATTTATTTACAAAAATTGATAATTTTGGGAGAAAATTGATGCAAAATCGCAAAAAAATTGCTTTAGATAGATAGTTGGCCGATTTGGCATGACATGGCCACAAATTCTGTATTTCTGTAGCTACAAAATTTGCTTTATCAATAGGAGGGAGGGTGGGGGGGGGGGGTTCGCTGCAGCAACTGGTGAAACAAGAAATGCAGGGAAATGGAACTCCGCGATAAACTTCAAACGTTTCCGTGATAAAGGTCCCACACACGCTGGTTGACATCGACACCAAATGCCAACTGGTTCCGATCCAGATTCAGAGCTTGCTGACGAGCCTACGAACAACGTTCAAACACAAGCTTTGAGTTGGGATTTGGTGTCAATGTCAAGTAGTGTTTGTGGGGCCAAATTGGGACACATTTTCTCCTACATGGGGTATTGCGTATCAGCGGATATGTTCCTGCAGATGCACTCAATTTTTGTGCCTGTAATAATAATGACTACCAAGGTGCAGGAAACTGGAAGGGGTGGGGGGTTACCCCCCAAACCACCCAGCTATCTATTTATCCCGGAGGCAAAATTTTGGGCTACTACCCCCTAACCCCACCCCCCACCCAAATCGCCCAGCTATCTACCTATCTGGAGCGATTTTTGGGAAACTGTACCCCCATTTTTGCTCAAAATCGCTATTTACTATACCTTTTTATAGATTTTCACCTCCAAAATCACTAGTCCATGTTCGTATTTGCTTATTTTCAGCCATTTTTAGTACTATATGCTCTTGTATAGCCATTTTGAGCTATTTTACACCTACTTTAAGCGATTTTTCTCCCTTTTCTTCCTCCTACACCCCGAAAAAGCCTATATATATATATAAAGCCTTTTCCGTTTTTATTTCCACCCAGGTGGAATTCTCAGGGCGGTTCAGATGATTTTATTTTCGACAAGACTGAAAAACTACTGAAATGTGGGTCGGTTCAGACAATTTTGAATTCCACCCCCTCTTATATTTCCGCCTTTGAATTTCGCCCTTTCAAAAACCGTTCAAACGGCTTGCGGAACTATCCAGTGTGCGGTACGCCAAATAGTACTTGAAATCAGGTGTCTCATAGATTTTGACCACCCAGGGGGTTCGATAGATGGCTGAGCGACCATCGGGATAGATAGATAGCGTGAAAATGTTGGGGGGGGGTTGCGGGGTTCGATATACATCTTTTTCGGGGTGTAGAAGGAAGAAAAGGGATAAAAATCGCTCAAAATACATGAAATATAGGTACCGTATTGGCTTGTTTTGAGTACCATGCTTGAATTGAGTGCCATGCTCGAATACAGTGCCAGGGTAACCATGTTATGAAACAATACAGTACCATGCTTGAATGGAGTGCCCCCCCCCCAAACCTAAGTAAATAGAAGCAAACGTGATGTGGGAAACGCAATATGTAAATATTTACACGCGAGCAGTACAAGCGCTTCTGTTGTTAAATGTCTAGTCGTTGTCGTAATTATCGCAGCTGTTGCATTTACATCATAATTGTCACAGCTGTAATCGACATATCTACTAAAATATGTGTATCGATATCTATAATTAGAATTGAAATATGTACTGAATGTTTTATGAAATAATACAATACCATGCTTGAATTGAGTACCATGCTCGAATTGAGTACCACTGTAAGAGCCTTATGAAAAAATACAACCCCCGGGGTTCAAAACAAGCCAATACGGTATATACATAGCTAAAAAGCTGAAAATGGAGAAAAGCACATGAACTACTGATATTTAAACTGAAAATGGGTAAAAAGTTTGGAAAATAAGCGATTTTGCATAAATTAGTGTGAAATTCCCCCAAATCGCTCTGGATAGATTGATGACTGGCCGATTTTTTTGGGTTGAGGGTTACTTAAAAAAAATTATTCCTGGATAAATAGCTGAGCGACCTCCGGGATAGATAGCTGGTGCGTTGGGGGGGGCGGTCCCCAGGGGTCTCGATTTTTGAGAAACTATACCCTAATTTTCACTCAAAATCACTAATTTCCATACCTTTATATAGATTTTCACCTCCAAAATCGTTAGTTCATGTGTCTAACTGCCTATTTTCAGCTATTTTTAGTACTATATGCTCTTATATACCTATTTTGAGCTATTTTACACCTACTTTTAGCGATTTTTCTCCCTTTTCTTCCTTCTACACCCCGAAAAAGCCTATATATTGAACCCCCGCGAACCCTCACCCCCCAAAAAATTTTTTTCAGCTATCTATCCCTCCGGAGGAGCGATTTGCTATCTATCCAACCACTCGGAAGGTAGAAATTCAAGATACCCCTGGCGGTCCCTCTATCCAACCACTCGGAAGGTAGAAATTCAAGATACCCCTGGCGGTCCCTCTACTGAACCCACTCGGCTGTTCTGGCAGATAACACATTTATTTCTGAGTACACTCGTTCAGCAGTGTCATGAATTTTCGTTTGTTGCAGTGTCCACACTCAAATTATGCTTCCAGATCTGACGCAAATACATGTTGTAGAACTGAATTCGTCAATGTTTCAGGATATTGGCACGATGCCAAAATATGAATGGATACGATGGTTGAGCACAGCGGGTCAGCGATTTCCGATGCTAACAACCATGAGAAACATGCATTTTTTTATGTAAACTTAAAAATCACTCAAAAATTCGTTCTAAACATGTAAACTCAGTAAAATCAAATCAACCAAGCAAATCATAACCCAAATTTGTACTCACCCATCATTTTTGTTGTTGCATTCCGACGGAAGGTGCAAATTCGTGAGAAATAAATTTGTTTTTCGCTATAATGGCTATCGTTACTCCCAAAAAAGCAAAAATGGGACAGTGAACATGCTTAGTCACATGTCGCATTTGAGCGTTTTCAGGATTTAAAACCAATTTTAACCCAATAAAAATGAGGGTTATGATTATATGTAAGAAATTGTCAGTAAATTATTAATTTGCAATAATGTTAGGTCAATTTAATATTCTCCACTAAGTGATATGAATGTTGTGGCTTGCGGCAATGAGCTACTCCGGATAGACCGGCAGAATTTTTTTCTATTTTTATTTTAATCGGCAGTCAGAACTTATGTTTCGCCTCAGTCGACGCTCAGCGAAGGGAAACATAAGTCAAACAAAACTAATTCGTTTCATGTAAGTCGAGTTTATGCACTTTCACAAAAAGATAAATATTTAAGAAAGAAAAAGGCGGAGTCACGTACAAACAACGAGAGGAATGTTTTTTTCCATTATGTTTTTCTTTTTTGCTGGAATTGTTTTTATTCAATTAATGATGACGTCATGACGGAGTGTTTTCTTCAGAAAAATGCATAGCATGCGGTCCGCCGAGTATACTCAGTAGTGATAAAAAGGCACCGGACACCGGTGCTGGGCAGCAGCACTGGTGCTGGTGTCGTGCCCTTGCAAATTTCAATGGTTCCACCCTGCCTCGTGCCCGTGCCCTTTTTTCAAAAAAGCACCAGTGCTGGGTGTGTCAGGCCTATTACGCATGTAAACCCATTGCATATGTACCCATTAGACCCATTACAGGCACATTATACCTGCAGAAGTTAGACCCCCAGGGTGCCAGGTCTCCTTTTCATGCGATGTGAGCGGTGCTGGTGTGGTGCCACTTTTTCCGGTGGCTTTAACATCACTAGTACTCACTAGTAATTTATCAATTCAGTGTTTAGTCACATTTCTATAAAATGACTGCACAATTTTCACTTGCTATTTATCTTATTTTTTATTTTATTGATAAAAATTTTCGTTGCGCAAAAGTGACCCGCACTCTAGTCGACACAGCGAAAAATTTGGCGTATGGGCCCACACACACTAGTTGACATCGCAAATTGGCGTCAACTCAGTGTCAATGGAATAAAACAAGAAGTTTGTAAAAAGCATCACACTTAACAGGAACAATGAAAATGAAGTGTCATGATGTAAAATTAACTATGCTCTATCAGATAGATAAGTTAAAATCACAGTATCACTTAAATTCAGTTGACATTTAGTTGACACGAATTCAGTTGACATCCAGTGTGTGGGGGCCACTATGTCAACTGCTAAAAGCATCACGCATACGCGTGCAGTTGACAGACACATGGGCATTAATACAAATTTTCTGAAATCAATGTGCATTCCATGTTTCAGCGTCAAAACTCATAAAATGCGACATGAAAAATACCCCATTTATTGAATATTGTATTGGTAACATCTAAGTGGACGACAAAACTGTAGCTGGGCAACCAAAAACCAAAACAGACACAATTATATGGATTGCCGTCTCCTAAGCGTAGGCATTAGTAACCTCAGGTCCATGAATGCTAAATTGGGGTTTAAAAGCTAGGCGCAAAAAAAACTGGTTAAAGGCAGACAGGCAAAGGCTAACCGAAAAAGGACTACTGATTTTCGTTGTTCGTAAACTCCACCAACGTTACAATGAAATCTACCATATCCCATATGAATAAAAGAACAAACATTTTCTCATCATATTTATCACGTTCCTTCCACTTTAGATGAGATAATTTTTCACCCGACTTTATTCATCAAAATATGGTATCATTCATTGTATAGCGATTTGTCTGCCCAGTTTTTCATGGGTTACAAGTATGGCTTCGAGTGCCGCGGGATCGATGCACGTCACAAGCACAACTAGCAAATATTAGCAAACTGACCACGGCGCCATCTCAACGATAAGATATATGACCACACATCATCACCAGCCCACAACACGCACGTGCAAAATAAATGAATAAACGTAAGCACGGCTACTACACGGATCTAATCAAGCCATTCCCCAAACAGACTTACTTGGCCAGCGTCCAAATTACCGGGACAGCGCGTTTTCGAACATTCGAGATATGCATGATGTGCATGATGTGCCATTCCAAAATTCATCGAAACGTCTGCGTTTTTCTACTATTTGTAAAGCTACATTACATGCAGACAGATAAATTTTTTTGTCGATTTGGAAGAGAAGTGAAGCACATCATAGGATGAACATTGTTTATGCCTAAATATTTGCAAAACCGCCAAATAAGCTTTGTCACATGCCACAGGGTAACCATCTGCTCAGCATTCTTATTTCTTTGGCAGGCATCCAACATGCCCGGTCAGAACATAAACCCAATTCAACCTCCACAGAATTCTCGAATTGTGATGCCGCAAGCATGGGGAGCCAAGGAACTGCACAAATATGGCGGGTGGAGAGTTATGGGTTATGGTACAGGTTTGAGAACTGGTGCCAGTTTGATTATTGTGAACATGTTGCTGCACTGGTTTAGGCAGACAAAATACTCAATGTACAGCGAGGTGCCGCACAGTAATCGTTTTGTTGCACTATACGGACTAGCAATCTATTGACAGGGATGTGCGATGGCCCAAAGGCAGCCCAGCTGCCATGCACACATTTTAATTTGATTATACTCAGCAGACCGCATGCTATGCATTTTTCTGAAGGAAACACTCCATCATGATGTCATCATCAATAAAATAAAAATAATTCTTGCAAAAAAAAGAAAAACATGATGGGACCAAACATCCCCTGTTTGTAAATGACTCCGCCTTTATCTTTTTTAAAATATTTTTCTTTTTGTGAAAGTGCACACATAAGTATCCAGCTCGCGCGTTATCGACCACGACATAAATAATTTTGGGCGCATACTTTGCGGTCTGCCACGTGATAATCACCGGTGACAAGATGCCGAAAAAGCAAAATGATTAGCTTGCAAATAGCTGAAAGCAGAGCAGACATGGAACAACCTACACACCTTCGAAAGCATCCACGGAGAAAACCAGCCCGGTAATTCCAGAACAGACCAATCGCAAATGCACCAGGGACACGAGTTGCCGCTAACGATGGCAAACGAAAATTCTAAATAGTTTTTGAATTTTTGTTAAGTTTTCCAATTCTTATTTCACCACTTAAAACACTTCGAAGACTTTTTCTATAATTAGTAATGGTTTCTAATTTTAGATTCCCCCCAGCCTAAAAACCTCAAAGTGCATAACATATATTTATATGGATAACAATAAAACAACTTGAAAAGGTAAAAAAAATTTTTTGATCACAAAAAAAAATACGAAAACTATTTGAAGGAAAAAATTCTAAATCTTTTTAGAAAACCAGCTCAAAATCATTTCAGAAAAGGTAACCACAAAAACTACTCCAAAGGGTTTGCCACCCTCAACCGAGCAGGCCCCGAAACGGCCGAGCGGCGCCAAACGCGCGGAATTACTCACAGCGGCAGAGTCGCATGCAGCCGCAGTCCGTCCATACGACAGCCGCGCGGCCGGCCGCGCTAACGAGCCGCTAGCAAACAGAATATTACAAGCGCGCGTCACCGCGGCAAGGGACGTCGCTGGACATTCGCCCGCGGCTGGAAAGAACTGCACCAAAGTAGAGGCTGAAAGCGCCAAACCACAAATAGCATTGAAAATATCATCAATTTTTGGAAAATAGGTCTAATAAAATATAATCTCAGAACATCTCTCAAGAATAAAATATAATTAAATCTCAATCAAAAACCTGGAAAAATATATAAATAAATATAAATATTAGAATTTGAGAGATTTTCTGAATTTTTAAAAATCTCAGAAAATCTCTCAAAGAGAAAATATGATTAAATCTCTCTGGAACATCGTGGAAAAAATATAAATCTCAGAAAATCTTATATTTTCTGAAATTTTCAAAATATAAATCTAGCAGAGATTTTTTTCAATGCTAACCACGAAGTGAAAACGAATATCGAGACACTCGTGAATATTCTACCAATTACCTCGAAATACCCCCATGGGGCTTTATTATTTCGCCAGCAAAATTTGAGGGGAGGGGTTAATTCGAGGGGGGTTATTCGAGGGTTTTTATTATTATTTCGTCAGAAATTTTCGTAAGGATCGTAGCAGATAGTAGGCATTTGGGTACCCAAAACAGGTAATAAATGCATCCAAACAGGATATATTTGGACATAAAAACGTAGATAGCTACACATACTAGTCTGTGTAGCTGCAATGCAAATTAGCAGTAATGTACATCATGTACATTGCATACATGACGTATTTATTACGTACATAACGTACATTATTCCGAAGGGGGTGGGGTTATTCGAGGGGGGGTATTATTTCCCCAGTCCATTTTGAGGGGGGGGGGGGTAATTCGAGGTTATACGGTATTTGTGTAATTGCGCCAAGAGCATTATACCGTATTTCCTCGAATACCCCAGGAAGTGAAAATTTTGAGGGGGGCTTATTCGAGGGGGTTATTACTTCGCCAGAAATTTTTGTAGAGACTGTAGCAAAGAATGGGGTTTTACATACCCAAAACTGGTGATAAATGTCACCCAACGAGACATTAGCATATAAACACCTTCCCGGACAAGTTCACCACCCATTTTTTTATTTCACTTCGATAGCAATATCTCCGTCCATGGGGGTGTTATAAAGCTGAAACTTTGTATATATAAAGTTGTAAGACCCCTCTACTCCTCAACAATGGGGGAGGTGCGGTGACTCACTACAGGGTGGGTCGCCCTATATGCAACAATTTTTTGGCGTTTTTGGTGTCCCAAACAAGTTCACCACCCACTTGATTGGCTACACTACAAGAGCTATATCTCCAGCTGTGATGGTGGTATAAAGCTGAAATTTGGGGGATGTCTAGCCAACAACCCCCCTCACAGTACACTAGTGGGGCGGCTGCCAACGACCCACTAAAGCATGGGTCACTTCATATAAAGATGACCATTTTCTAAAAACAGCCCAAGTGTCCCAAAACAAGTTTATCACCAAACTGCATTGAAAAAATGTTGCAACAACATACCTACTAATAAACTGAATCGGGTTGGAACACTATTTCAGCCAAAAAAATTTTTTCGGTAGGGCACCCACCCTGTTCCATCAACGGTCAAATGAAAATTTCACTTTAAACCATTTTTTTGTTTCACACTTACAAAGTTGGTTTACAAAGTTCACTAGAGAATGGTCTAAGGTTCAAAGTTATGTAAACAACATAACCTCTAAAATGCCCCCATACGGAAATTTACTTGGGGTGAATTCTATGATGTCAAAATGATGTCATTTCAGGAACAAAATTTGACACAATTTTCACTTTTTCATTCACCCCAAATAAATTTCCTTATGGAAGCATTTTAGAGGTTATGTTGTTTACATAACTTTGAACCTTATGCCCTCCCCTAGTGAACTTTGTAAACCAACTTTTTAAGTGTGATACAAAAAATTGGTTTAAAGTGAAATTTTCAGTCTGCTGTTTATGGGACAGGGTGGGTGCCCTACTGAAAACAATTTTATGAGCAGAACTAGGGTTCAAATCTGATTCAATTTTATATCAGGTATGTTCTCACAATATTTTTTTGTAATGCAGTTAGGTGAACTTGTTTCTGACACTTTGGCTGTTCTTAAAAAAATTATCAACTTTATATGCAGTGACCCATGCTTTAGTGGGTCGTCGGCAGCCGCCTTACTGGTGTATTGTGAGGGGGGTTGTTGGCAAGACATCCCCCAAATTTCAGGTTTCTACCACCCTCACAGCTGGAGATATAGCCTTCAAAGTGTAGCTAATCAAGTGGGTGGTGAACTTGCTTGGGACACCAAAAACGCGACAAAAATTGTTGCATATAGGGCAACCCACCCTGTAGTGAGTCGCCGCACCTCCCCCCATTGTTGGGGAGTAAGGGGGTCTTACAACTTTATATATACAAAGTTTCAGCCTTATAACACACCCATGGACGGAGATATTGCGTTAGAAGTGAAATAAAAAAATGGGTGGTGAACTTGTCCGGGAAGGTGTTTACAAACGTAGTAACCAACTACTCCACGTGTAGCTGCGATGCGAATTTGCCCCACTAAATACATATTGTTAATATATATTGCATACACAATGTACCTCGTTCAATGCGGGGGGTACTTAGAGGGTTTTTTCTGTTGCTTGAGACCTTGTGGTATTTCGAGGGGGTAATTCAAGGGGGTGTTCAAAGGAAATGCGATATTCTCGACATTTGAGCGAACAGACGACGGCCGATCAACCCGATTATCATATTTATCGTGTTTTCGTTTTTGTGCACGTCGAAATTCGAAAAATCCACCGTAAATCCACCCGTAGCCGTGAAATACAGTTTGATGCAAATACATTGGCATTTATTTAATCTGGGCAGTAACGGGGTGATCTATTTCTATCGATAGAATGTACTACGGAATCTCTGAATACACAGGAAAAGTGACGTATACTCGGCGGAAATCACACTTAGTATGTACCATAACCCACCTGAATTATGTACCATAAATTATACAGTTTTTCATCATAATATTTCGTTTTTACCATGGAATAATTCATTACGAAATTTATCACAAGATTTTATTCATTAAATTATGGTAGGATTCTGCGCATACCTTGCGGTCCGCCGAGTATACCTAGGCTAAACCAGTGATGTTAGAAGCGCCACGGCGCTATTCTAGCGTATAGCGCCAAGTTCGAAAAAGCCATGGCACTGTTCATCAGAATGGAGAGTGCACATCACTAGGCAAACACTGAGAATTAACTTCCAGTGACACCCACAGAAAATGGTACGTTAGTAAACAACTATAGAGGGTCGATTACAGCTCGACGTAAAATTAGACGCTTGGAATTACACATTTATTTTTGGTCGTAAAATTAATTACAGTAAGTGGGTAAAGAGATAGGGCAAATTTTAGCGCAAATTTTTTTCAATTACATTGCAATGAGATGTAATCGACCATGAATACAAAATTTAATATTTCACTTGCATAAATTATTACTCATTACGGTAGGGAGTTACCTATTTATCATATGCTCAAAGCTCTATATTCGGTTTGAACAGTGACAAAATATTACGGAAAAAATTCAGACAATGCAAAAAGGTGTACGATGGAAAATCTATGCGCAACAAACAACACCTGAAGACAAACAAACAAAACAACACCTGACCAGAATCTATCTCAAACGCACAAAAAAGTTATATTATCATCTGCCATTTATGCACAAACATGGGGTGAGCACGTATGAGTAAAGGAGATAATATTTAGTGTCAGATATTTGTAGAACTCGCTGGCACTTGCAGCAAAGTAAATTAAGATAACTATTAAACAGCAAACATATTTAATCGACTGAAAGTTATTTTTTAATACACTGCACTTTCAGACCGCTAGGCGTTAGTCGACGGGCTGACTAAAATAATCACTCCTCAGGTACCTTTTGTCGAAGCTCTCAATATCAGTGCCGACAAATTTGGCCTTGTTTCTGAAATGTGGAAAAATCGCATGTGGCATTTTAATTTTCAGATAACACAATAGGTTCAAACAGAATCCAGATCCCGAATCCTTATAATTTCCGGGATTCAGCGGTCCCGATCCCGAAAATTTTAAAATCCTTATCCCAGAAAATTTAGAGCAAAACATAAAGTGACAAATGGCCTTTTGAACTGAGAAATGGCGAACGGAAATATCCATTGCGCCTTTTATGCCACTTCTCTGGGATAAAAGTGTCTTTTTGCGAGAAATCCTAGAAAGACACTTCATACCAGACCAAAATCCCGATCACGATCCCTGACCCAAATCCAGTGACCGAAATCCCGATCCCGAAAATTCAAAATACCAATCCCGAACCCGAAAAGTCAATCACGATTGAACCCCAAACACAACGCACTTGAGTGTGCGCAGAGACTCTGCCGCCGTGGTGGCGGCGCTGAAACGTTTGTAGCAGGAATCCAGGTCATTTTTGGCCTCTTGCAAGGCTTCATTACCCGCCGATGCCAATCTGCCTTGCACTTCCGCCAACTCCCTGAAGCGTCAAAAATAGGGGGTGATGGAAAAATAAGTAGAAACCCCAAATTGACGCGACGTCAAGGGTTTAGTGGGGGGTGCTGGGATCTATCGCCCTAGCAGGTAGCTATATTTTCACGGGTTTTTATCGCGGTCTTTTCCGGATTTCGGTTATTTTAATGGATATTCAGATTCAACGTGGTCAGGGTCAGGAAATCATATGTAAAAATTCTAGAATTTGATTTTTAAATATACTTTAAATAAATTGTGAAATGTTTAACAAAAGTCACCCAAAATCTCAGTGGGTGAGAGGGGGCGTCAAAACCTCATAAACTACCAAACAACCAGAAACAACCAAAAAAACCTGGTCACTTCATCCTCGCACACAGCGGCGTAATATCTGCGGACGGACCGCATCCGCCCTGCCAAATGGGCAGCCAATTGCTTGCGGAACACTCGTTCCCTGGCGGCGGGCGTCCATGACAGTCGTTCGTAGGCGTAGGCGCCGCCGTAGAGCGCGCCGCACACGGCCACGGGCCGCCAGCCGATGGCGCGGTACACGGCGAAGCCGCACAGCACCAGCGCCACGCTGCCGTTGGCGGCGAACGCGGCCACCGGCACCACGAACGAGTCCCATGACATGGACGAGTGGCTCTCGGTCTGAAAGGGCGGGCATTTGAGTAGGGTTCGAACGGGATCACGATCCAGAATTCCGGAAAATTTCGGGATTTTGGCAGTCCCGATCCCGATCACGATACTACAATCACGTACTCGATCAAGAAATCTCAAAAAACGAATCAAGATCCCGGAAAAACACGAATCAATTCACGATCCCAGAAAAAAAACGAATCAATTCACGACCCCGGAAAAATTAGTGGAAATGATAAAAAGCTTAAAAACTGACATTTTGCACTAAGAAATGTGAACGGAAACCTCCATTATCCTATTTATGCCACTTCTATGGCACTCAGGTGTAATTTGGACCATTTTTGTGGAAAATCAGAGAAATCAGGCAAATCAAAAACCTTAAATATCAGAAAAATCTCCAAAATCCCGATTCTGATCTCCCAAATAATGTATCCCGATCCAGTCAATGCCGATCCCGAAAGGAAAAAAATAAATCCCGATCCAGAAAAGTCAATCCCGTTTGAGATCTACATTTAACACGCTACAAAGTTCAAGTTAAGTGATAGAAGACAAAAGCGACCTGAGAATCCTGCTGCTGCTGTTGCCTCAACGCGGTGCCATCCGCCTGCGAGAAATCAGAAAAAGTACAAAGGCGGGGGTCAAGCCTATTACGCATGTAAGCCCATCACGCATTATAGACCCATTGTAGACCCATTATACCCGCAGGGTGACCCCACCCCAAACCGCCCAGCTATGTATCTATCTATCCCTGGGGCAAATTTTTTTGGCAACTTTCCCCTGAACACCCCCCCCCCCCCGCGAATTGTCTAGCTGTCTAAAGCGCTTTTGAGCAATTTTGCCCTAATTTTCACACAAAATCGCTAATTTTATAGATGTTCACATTCAAAATCATTAGGTACGTCATGTGTTTTATTGCCTATTTTCAGCACGCCGGGTATAATTAAATGCGCTCCGGGTCAACATGCCGGATGGGTTTACATGCGGAATAGTGCAGGCCCCAAAGGCGGGGCGCGCGCGCGGAAAAGTCTCCAAAAATCGATTCACCTCACTAACTTTCGATGCGGCCGCGCGCCAGAAAGCCGCCAATCGTCTGATCACATTGCCGGGCGCGAGCGAGAATCTAAAGGCCAGGTCCTCTTGGAAGTCTTCCAAGTGATCGCCGGTGAGCACGGCCACGTGAAACTCGAACAGGGAGCGAGTTCGCAGGGCCGCAATCGCTCGTTCGATTGGCACCGCAGCGGCCTGTGAAGGTGATAAGGCGACTCGGTCACGTATTACACAGGGGTCTTGCGGGGGATGAGGGGTGGGGGTATCCCAAATGCTTAATCCAGACAGATATGTATATTTAGATAAATATCTATTTATCCCGAGAAGAAAATTGTAGGTCTAACACCCCCCTCCCGCCTCCCCTCCCGAAATTGCTATTATTTATCCACTTTTTGGATATTTAGAGCGATTTGTCCGATGTCCGCTGTTTGTTACTCAAAATCGCTATTTTTGTACTGTATTACTTGCACATATATCCTTGCCGAAGGACCGAATTATTATCCATCGGATGAACCCAAGTGAATGTCCAAAATAATAAAAAAGACCTGTGCCGATTCCCGGACATAACAAACCATGTCACCAGCTGGGATTTCCGTGTCAGGCACTATTTGCAACAGCGACGCTGAAATGTTTGTAAAAATTGCGTCCACTTTCCGCGACCGCCAATTAGGGTTGGGATGATACATAAAATCCTATCAAATATTGTAATCAAAAGGTGGAATGTAAATTTTTTATTTTCAAACGAATTGTTTTTTAAATAATTTTTTGTTTCTTTTTATGATTAAAATCAGATTTTTTAAATCGACCAACGGGGTATAAAAAAAATGTGTATGGCAAGAGTCACAAGTTATGAATTTACATAATGTGCATACACACACTAGTTTTCACCGTGACTTGGGTGAACACTTAAATGGCGACATGGCGACATTGAGCCTACTCTTATTGTATGCTATATGTGTTTTAGTTTTAAAATTTAAACTTTCATTAATTAAATTCAAATTTAAATAAAATTAAATCTCCCCACCGTGATGATAAATTGGCATTTTAGAAAATTTCAAGTTTTCACCGAAGTCACGGTTAAAACTAGTGTGTGTGGTGTAGGCACACTCAATCGCAAAACTATCCAAGACAATCATTCCAACCTGCCAACTCATCCTCCAACTTGATAAGTCGGCTAATTAGTGCTCCGTTGATGTGTTCATTAAGCGTGGTTGTCAAACTTCTGTCCAGGTAAGCGATAAGTCTCTTTTTGTACTCTTCCCTGGCAGACTGTTTTGACGGAAAAGGTTCGTCAAATCCACTCACGAGCCCGCCCAAATTTCGTACGGCTTCAGTGTAGATTTGGTCGACGCGCAGCGATGTTTCGTTACGAGCGGCGCGGACGCGCTCCTGAAAAGAAATCGATTTGTTTTAATTGCGATAAATAAGTCGATTTACGTAGTGAGGCTTGAGCAACAGGGATGAAAATAACGACTTCGTTTTTTAAAGTTTCAAAACAACGTTTTTAAGTAAAAAGGTTTTTTTCAAATCTTCACGAATATGGTTATAAGGAAACATATACAGCTATACGAGACTCGTCTCAGTGCTATGTTCCATAATGCAGTAAAATAGCCGAATGATTTCTGCCAAAAAAAATTTTCGTATGTTTTGTTATGTAATTATATCGCTCTTAATCGAACATTCGTGAATTCAACAACGGAAATTGAACATGGAACATAGTGCAGAAGCTTAAAAGAGATAGTGAATACATTGAGAATGATACCTCATACTTCAGAAGCATGTTGAAGACAAAAAATCATTGTGGGCTTGAAAAAAATCAAAATTGCCACACACCCAATGGAAACAACCCCCAACGTTTATTTGTATGTGAAATCGCCTGCAAAACAAATTGCAAATTATCTAGCGAATCCAGTATTAATAGTTTCTGCTGCAGTTTAAGAAAAAAACGGTTTTGTTGCTCGCGTTTTAAAAAAACCCTCCGACCAACCCCATGGAGCAGGTGCCAGTTCCGCAAAATGAGAAGTGAAATGGCAAAGGCGACATGAAATGGCAAGTGAAACGGCAAAAGCGAAGAGAAATAACTTCTTTTTTTTACTTCGCTTTTGCCAATTCACTTGCCATTTCACTTCGCCTTAGCGCTTTTACTTCGCCTTTGCCATTTCACGTCTCACTTCTCATTTTGCGGAACTGGCCCCAGAACCGACCTTGTACTGGGCGTGCCAGTGGTCCAACTGCATTCTGGCCATCTTGACGCCGGCCAAACGGCGCTCGTGCTCCGCCTCCAGTCGCTCTCTGTGAAAGGAGTAAAACACTAGTGAATACATCGGCAGGCAGCGGCGGGAAAAGTGGCTTTGCACCCAGGGATGGCCAGCGCTTTTGCAGTTAAAAAGATGAAAATTTTCCCGGAAATTTAAACATGTTGGTTGGGTTGATTTTTGGTAACCCCCCTTAAAACTTTAAACCCCCCTTGGGCAACACCCCTTAACTGTGGGTAACACCCCACGTGTTTTCTATCCCCCACAAGAACGCGACAAACCGGGTCTCCCCGGCGCCGACTAGCGCGTCGCCGAGCACGGCGCACATGTGGCCCAAAATCTCGCGCGCCCTGTCCACGTGCGCCGAGAACTTTGTGTAGATGGCCGATTTGCTGATGCACGACTCGAACTGGTGCTCGAAGTTGCGGAACTCCATTAGCCGCTCCACGTGGCCGTCGAGCAGGGCGGACGGCGTCTGGGGGCAGTCTCGGACCGTGTAAAATGCCCTGTAAAATGTAAAATGTCACGCAAAGTGTCAAAAGTCACGTAAAATGTCCGGTAAAATGGCAAACGTTTGCCATTTTACCGGACATTTTACGTGACTTTTGACGCTTTGCGTTACATTTGACATTTTACAGGGCCTTTTACAGGGTCCGAAACTGGCACCTGGATGCCCTTCTCGTTGAGCCGGTGCGTGAGCGCCTCGCGCGCCGACACGAAGAACAGCCGCTCGGGGATCTGGTCGGCGCTGCACGCGTTCAGCTCGGTCACCAGCAGCTGCCGGAACTGGCCGATGTGCTGCGCGCGCACCTGCGACACGTGCGAAAAGGTTGGTCATGTAAAGAGCCAAGCGCCAATGGGGCCATGTAGAGCCAGGAAAATGGCGCCAGGCGCCACCGCGGGCGTAATAACACTAGTGCGGGCGTAATAACACTTTCCAGCTAGATTTGAACCCTATGAGAGGTTCATCTAATTGCAACAGCAAAGCGTCCTGGGATTTGTGTATCAGGATAATTCTGCAAACATTTTTGGGAACGTTTGGGTGGGAAAGCATTGTTCGTGGGTCGCTACAATGTGTGCAATTTTGATAGGAGGTAAATTCATAATAAAAAAATAGACAAAAGCATTAACTCAACGAAAAATAGCTGAGAAAGCACACGTCAATTGGCGGAGGCAAAAATGCCGCCCGCAGAGCAATAATATTCGCAGAAAAAATTGTCCACAGAACAACAGTCAACATTTCGTGAACAACAACCACAAAATAGTGAATCAACAAAACTCGACCCCCCCCCCAACGTGGACCCCCCTTTACAGTCTGCAACCGCCGACAAACCTGTTGACTAGTTTCAGGCTCACACGCGCTCGCGTCCCACCGATTGCACAAAACGAAAATGTTCGGTCGGTGAACTCGGTCGCGCACTCGATGGAAGAAACGTCGCTCCGCTTGTGTTAAGGTGGACTCTGAGTTGGCTACAAAAACGAACACGTCAGCATCCAGACAATGTTTATCGATCCATGCATCTGCTTCCGGTGTCACGTCGACGCCGGGGCTGCGTTGTGATATTTGGGGATTTTTTGGGGGGTCTCCAAAGGGGGGGGGGGTTATCCCCAAATCGCCCAGTAATCTATCTATCTCGGAGGTAGGTATCTAGCTATCCGGTAATATTTGGAAAAAAATTCACTTTTTGCATATTTTCACGTTCAAAATCATTATTTCGTGTGTCCTTTTGCCTATTTACAGTTATTGTTGGCTATACTTACCTGCTTTAGCTTGTATGCCTATTATTCCCCTATTTTTCAAATTCCCAAACTCAATGTGCATCAAAAACGCCAAAAATCACAACTCCAACTACTGAAAAAAGTGCTCACATTGCAAAAAAACCCCACAAAAACCGACCTATCAATCAAGACCAGCTCATTTCTAAGCAACCTGCTGGCACCAGCGGGCCAGTACAGGCGCACCATGGTGTCCTCGCCCAGGGCGGCGCCCTCGACCAGCGCCGAGGCGACCTGGTCGAGCGACTCGATGCCGCGCCGCTCGCCGTGCTCGTCGTCGCCGCACTCGATGAACTTGGTGTCGTCGGGCGACGCGCGCACCTGGCGGGGGGGAGGGGGGTTATTGGTGAAACGAGTGCGGGGAAAGGGTTGCCCGTCCGCTAAACTGCTTGGGTTTATAAAAATCAATCTGAAAATGATCTGAAAAATAACTAGTGAGTTGCGGTTTTTTAAGTTTTTTTAATCAATTTAAAAAATTCAAGTGCCATACCTACAGTAAATCAACCCAACAAACCTCCACAAAACAACGAGTGGTGTGTCCTATGCCCGCAGGGAGCACCTTGTGCCCGAGCATCGCGTTCACCACGGTGCTCTTGCCGTTGGACGTTCTGCCAAAGAACACCACCTTCATGTGGTCGCGCGACAGCATGTCGGTCAGACGGCGCAGGGAATCCCGCGCGCCCGCAACCTTAAATGGGAAATGTATGGTGAGCAGATAGTGAAATGAGAATCGCTAAGTGAACTAGGTTCAAATTTTTGACAGATTTCAAACTTACAAACACAGATTATAACTGTATAATTATCTGATTTTGTATATTTTTAAAGTAATCACATTTAAGATCAATTTGATTTTGTCTTAGTTTTGTAAAAAATGTATTTTCTCCTTCAAACTGGTACACCACCCTGGGGGCGGTCCCAAGCCCTATAAAGTGTAAAGTAAAGTGTCAAATGTAAAGTCAAATGTAAAGTCAAATCAAATGCAAAGTCAAATGTCTATTGTCATGAAGTGTCAAATGTTAAGTAAAGTGTCAAATGCAAAGTCAAATGTCAATTGTCATGCAAAGTGTCAAATGTAAAGTCAAATGTAAAGTAAAGTGTCAATTGTGTATCCTAATCTTATTATTCGTATCCCACAGACCTGCGCGAGCGATTCATGTCTCACAGGGGAGCCAGTTTCCGAATCGCCGTCGGTGGCGCGGGCGGCAGCGCTCAGCGCAGTTTCAATATCCGCCGCGAGCGCCTCGATACAGTCGAACACGGTGCGGATCTGCGCCTTGGCTTCCACGAAACGCTCGAGCGAGCGGCGCGGGCTGGCGCGGCTGCCGCCGCCCGGCGTGCCGTTTGTCGTCGCTGCGACAAAGACATTTTGTCAAGTTTTTGTCGAAATTATGTCATGAATAAGGGAAATAGAGTACCGGGAGGTTTGACGACATCGCCCGCATGGTGGATGGTCGCCGACATCCCGTCAATGCGCTGACAAGAGCGCCGCCACTGCCGCGCTTTTTCTTTCTTTATTTTCTTTTTGGGTAGAAAATCGTTCCCGCCGGTTTTGGCAACGTTCCAGACACAAAAATGTTACTGGCGCTGTGCCAGCACGCGGAAAAAGTGCTGAAATAGCTGGCACTTCACCAAGTTTCTATTGCGAAATGTATATCGGTAGGTACAAAACGAAAATGGATATCAAACGGTAATGCCTAATGTTTTGTGATTTAATTAGCGAACTGCTTGTTTCTCGTCTGAAGGCAAAATGAATATATACACAAATCCGAAAAAATTGTGCCCGGTTATGATTGAAAATTTCACCACAGAACTCTGTCTGTCAGACTGTCGCCATGTTTCGGCAGCATAAAATTGGTTGTGTTTGTGTTTATTTACTGGCTATGTATATTCAATTGCCTACATATTGGACACATAAAATTGCCTGTAATTGGGTTGGCTATATGTACAAAATGCGGTTAAAAAGGCGTGCTCCAACTCAAAATACTGATAAAGCAGCACACATAAACAGGATGCACGCCAGGTCCGCCACCCAAATTCTGAGTCGGTGCCGGACGCCATATCTCCAGTTGTAGTGGGGGGGGGGGGGGTTATTCGAAATTTTGAGGGCATATACTCGAAACCCACCCACTACTATATGCCGGCTGGGGCAGGTCGGCGACCAACCTGAGTGTGGGTCACCGTATACATGAATAGTTTTTTTGAAAAAATCGCTGTCCACGCGAGGTCCGCTGGAAAATAAGATGATATTTTTGAGAATTCGCTGTCCAGGTTTGGCACTGGACAGCAAAAATAAAAATTACATTAGAATGTCCCTTGGAGGACAATGTATACCACTGTAAAAAGTGTGTATTCAAAAAGCAAATTTTAAAACGAAAATTTGATCTGGTTGAAAGAGTATTTGACACCCATACACAAGTTCCAGATTAAATTTCGATTTAAGTCAAATCTTTAATACACACTTTCAAAGCTGGTTTACGATGCCTTCTAGGAGATGATTTAAGGTAAAAATTCGCCTAAACACCATTACGATTACCCCAAAAATCAACCATGGAGGAGATTTGATGGGGTCACTGTAATGATGTCATCGATGACATCATTCCAGGAACAAAATTCGCCTTGTGGGACAGCTTTTGTGTTGACTCCCATCAAATCTCCTCCATGGTTTATTTTTGGGGTTATGTTGTTTACGCGAATTTTTACCTTAAATCATCTCCTAGAACGCATCGTAAACCAGCTTTAACAGTGTGTATTAAAGATTTGACTTAAATCGAAATTTAATCTGGAACTTGTGTATGGGTGTCAAATACACTTTCAAAACAGATCAAATTTTCGTTTTAAAATTTGCTTTTTGAATACACACTTTTTACAGTGGTATACATTGTCCTCCAAGGGACATTCTAATGTAATTTGTATCTTTGCTGTCCAGTGCCAAACATGGACAGCGAATTCTCAAAAACATCATTTTATTTTCCAGCGGTCCACTCTCAGGAGGGTCGCCAGGGGGCTCAACTTTCCGTGAAAAGTAGTGGGGGGTGTCGTGTACACTCCCTGAAAATTTCGATCAATTCCCCCCAACAGTTTTAGTTTGGCAGCCCGTTTTATCAAAAAAACAAGGGGTGACGGACCTCGCGTGGACAGCGATTTTTTCAAAAAAACTATTCATGTATACGGCGACCGACACTCAAGTGGGTCGCCGACCTGCCCCAGCCGATATATAGTAGTGGGTGGGTTTCCAGTATATGTCCTCAAAATTTCGAATAAATCCCCCCACTACAACTGGAGATATGGCGTCCGGCACCGAATCAGAATTTGGGTGGCGGACCTGGCGTGCACTCTGTTTACTTGCAACAAGTTCTCCACATTCAAAGTAGGTAGGTATTACCAAGAAAGACCTGAAATTCAGTCTGTCAAAGTATTAAAAAATTCTAAATATATAGCAGCTCATCTGTTGAGATCTGAGTGATTTTAGTGACATTCGAGCTTTACATATGACATGCCCGGTGATGGCACGGTGCGGCACACGTCAAAAACAATAAAAATAAAAAGCAACACATTTACTTTCTCGACTGCTCATTCAACACTTATTTTCTAGCGAACGACTTTTATTCATGGTTTTTAGGAGACTATAGTGCAATGGGTCAGCAGGTGAGGCAAAGTATGATAATTTTTATTACCTACCATATTTCTTCTAATAGAAGAGCGCCGTTCTATTTTTTTTACCTGCCGTTTTATTGGAGACTGCCGTTCTGTTGCTGGATGCCGTTCTATTGTTTTCGTGAGTGCTCAAAAGCGCCAAAACTTGCCGTTCTATTGGGGGTGCTGTTCTATTTGAAGAAATACGGTATTTTACTAAGACAACAGAAATGTCTTGTTTGTTGACACCGAATCGATCAGATATTAATAATTAAGTGACTAAAATAGCGCCACGATACGAATCAGGAAAATATGCATTCCAAGTGCGATAAATTCCACCTTAAAATTGTCCAATTGTGAGTGGATTGCGAAAAAAAATTCTAGGACCTGTGGGGTTTTCCTGTTTTTACTATTTACATGCGTGCTATTTATGAGTAATTTTTCTAGATTTCTTAAACTTCAAAAAAGTGTTCCCAGTTTGAAAAGTGAAGAACTTTATGGGAGTGGGTAGGGCTCGAAACTCGACTTTTTTGAGACTGGAGTTCGAGTCACAGCCACCAAATTTTTCCGGTCGAGTCGGCGAGTCGAGTTGGGCAAGTGAGTGGAAACTTGAGTCGAGTCTTGGCAAAAATCTCGAGTCTCGAGTAGAGTCGGATGCGTTACCTTATGATATAATCCTTGCAGAAATTTCGAGTCAAGTCAGACAAAAATCTAGAGCCTCGAGTTTGGGCCATATTTTTTCGGTCGAGTCGAGTCGGCATCCGATTTTACCCGCGAGTCACGAGTCGAGTCGAATCGAGTCGAGTTCGAGCCCTTGAGTGGAGTGTTTCACTTGCAGCCATCGCATTGCTGTGTCACAAATGGCAGCGCCATGGACAAATTCGGCTGTCTGTGTTATCCACAATCGCAACTTGAGTCGTCATTTTATGACGAAAAGTGCATGGATGCATCGCGCAGGTTGGCCACTTACTAGCTACGATCAGGGTTGGCAAAATCTCAGAAAAGAATAATAAAACAATAAAAATAAAATGGAAAATTGAAGAATAAAATAAAATAAAATAAAATGGAAAATTTCAAAATAAAAATAAAAATTGTATAAAAATTCGAATTTTTGTAAAAATTTTGTAAAATTGTATACAAATTCATATTTTTGTAAAAATTGTATAAAAATTCATATTTTTTGTAAAAAAATTTTTCTGTTGTTTATAGTTCAACCTGTTCATTCGCGGAGCTGTGGCAGTCCCAAGCCATGTAAAGTGTCAAAATGTCATATGAAATGGAATGGAAAGTGTCAATTTTCATGAAAATGTTAAGTAAAGGGTCAATTGTCATGACAAATATAAATTAAAGAGGAAAATGTAAATCAAATTGTATCCAAATCTTATCTTTTGTATCCATATCTTGTTGTTTTTGTAACCAAATCTTATGTGAACATTTGGATACAAAAACATAAGAGTTGGATACCAAAATATAAGGTTTGGATACCAAAAATTAAAGATTCAGATACACAATTTACACTCTGCACCACATTTGTCATGACAATTATACTTTGTTTGACATTTGAGATGCCAATTGACTCTGTACTACATTTGTCATGACAATTGACAGGTTGCATGATGTTTTACAAATGCGCCCAGCACACTCCAGTAATCCTTCTACTGAAAATGCAAACCATTCTTATCAATAATTGTAACTTAACACTTGAAACTAGCTAACAATAACTACTACATGCAACTTTTGCAAAGTAATGGCAAAATTTTTCACACATTTTTCATGTTTAGGTCTAATTATCACCTTTTTCTGACCTTGCATGCAAGTTCTGATTTTTTGTAAAATTTGTGTAAAATTTTTGTAACATTTTTGTAAAATGGTCCATTTTATTATTTTATTATTATTTTGGAATAAAATAAAATAAAATGAAACAAGAATAAAATTAAAATAAAATACATTTTTATACAATTTTTATACAATTTGTATACAAATAATTTTTATAAAACCAACCCTGGCTACGATCATTCTTTTGTGTAGGTATGTAAGATACTCGGCGGAAATCACACTTAGTATGGAAACCTACCGTAACCCATCTGAATAATGAGCCACAAATTTTACGGTTCTTTCATCATAATCACTTCGTTTTTTTACTAAGGAATTTTTACTCACAAATCTTTTACAATATTTTATTCGTTAAATTATGGTAGGATTCTGTGCAAAGTATGGGCTCCACTCGATATACTTCAAGAAAAAACACATAATTGTTGCCCTTAATTTTTTTATCGATGTTTTCAGGTAAATACAGTAAAATTTATTACCTCTGTTGATTTTTATAATGTGTAACCTCCCAAAATCTCAGTATCCAGCTGCATCAGAATCGCCCACTAACATGCAATAGCTACAGACAAACGCCTGAACAAGTAGGAATTGGACGAAATGAGTCACAAGAAATCGGATATAATCGGATGGAGATCCCCATTGGCGCCTACGCCATGGCAAGGTGTGCTCGCCAGCCGTGGTTTTGTGGCTATGTCGACAGGTATGGACCGAATTTTCACCGTGTACACAATATTTTTGACCAGTTTCTAGGGGGTGCCAGGGGGCACTCCCGGACCTGTAGAGTTTAAAGTCAAGTGTCAAATGCCTGTAAAATGTCAATAAAAAAGATATGATTTTAATATAGAGTTTTGCATGACAATTGACACTTTGCATGACATTTGACACAAACTTCACAATTAAGAATGGAGCGGGCTGGGCGAAGAAAGTATCAGGAGTCGAGACAGTTTATCTGACATAACATAATTCACAAACTGTATTCACCGTAAATACTCTATTAAGACGACTGTCGATTTATTGCTTTCAGCACATTTTTTGGGGTCACATTATTGGAGGGGTCGCTTTATTGGAGGGGGTCGCATTGTATTTTTCAACAACTCAACTGTTCATGTTCATGAACATGTAACTCTAGTATAAGCATGGCATTGTAAACCAATATTGTAAAGTTCTGGCGAACTGGCCGCCACCTCCTTATTGTCTTAGAGTATTTACGGTAATCCGCCCACAGAGCAACGGCAGAATTTGCGCTGCGGCAGGCACCCACTGGGGGATTCGTCGTGCGCTACTTGTTGGAGGACCACATGCCCAAGCTCATTCTCAGCATGAACGTTGGCACAATTTTGACCGATTTTCCAATCGTGGCGCATTATGATATTCTGCGCACCAGTGCTGGATTTGTTCTGCAGGTTGGACATTGGTGTCCTTGATAGGGTGGCAGAATTTACCGTACCGTACCGCATTTTTGGGAAATTTACCGTACCGTACCGTACCGTTTACCGCACTTTTAGAAATTTACCGTACCGTACCGCGTACCGCAGTTTCCAAAATTTACCGTACCGCGTACCGCACTCATTTACCGCAGACAATGTGGTAAATTTGGATCAGATTGACCTTAAATATGCCAATTTATTGATGACAATTAATGTGGTGTTCTGAAATTTTTTGCATGCAAGCACGCAAATTTCACAACATTGTTTTCCTGATATGCAGCCCTCCCATTTCTGCATGCAATGTTGCTATAAGTCATGGTTTACATTAGTAAATTGTGTCTATAAAATCAAGCCATGTGCTTTGACATGCTCTTAAGGTGGGAATTTCACCTACCTTTAGCAATTTTCCACCCAATTTTAGCAATTTTTTCCCTTTTCTTCCTTCTACACCTGAATAAGCCTATATATTGAGCCCCTACATTGTGGGTGATGTAATTTTATGTCATCCATTGATCAAATTGTGTAATTGAATTTGGTGTCAATTTATGAAGTAACAGTTGCATGTACCTAGTCCGGCATTGATACATTTCTGACAATCGGAAATTTACCGTACCGTACCGTACCGCGTACCGCACTTTTCAGATTTACCGTATCGTACCGTTTACCGCAAAATTGAAGATTTACCGTACCGTACCGTTTACCGCAAAATAGAAAATTTACCGTACCGTACGGTTTACTGCAAGGCTGTACCGTCTGCCACCCTAGTCCTTGATAAATATTTTTTGATGATATAAAGCTAGATCAAGAGGGTCTGGTGGCAGTCCCAAGCATAGTGGTTAAAACGTATTTACTTTTACTCAGATAGTCTTTTTATAGACTTTTTAAAGTCATAGAAGGGGAAAAAGAAGGCCAATATGCTAAAAATATGTAAAAATAGTCGAAATTTGGTATATTTGCAGATATGTAGCCAGAAATTGCTGAAAATTGACAAAAAGTTATGAAAATAAGTCAATTTGAGCGAAAATTGGGGGAAATTTTTCAAAAATACTCACATTTACGTTTTCTGGGGGAAAACTACGTTTACTCACGAGTGAGTAAAAGTAAAAAAAATTACTTTACGTTTTCTGTACTCAGGGTGTGAGTAAAAAATAAATACTTTATGTTTACGTATACTTTGAAAAAGTTCGGTACTTTTAACAACTCTGGTATCAAGCCCTGTCAAAGTGTAAAGTAAAGTGTCCAATGTCATGTAAAATGCCAATCAAAAAAAGAAGATTTTGTTACTGAAACTTTGCATGACAATTGACACTTTACTTTACATTTGTCATGACAATTGTCAATGTGCTTATAGGGCTTGGAACTGTCCCCTGGTCACATAAGAAACATATTTATCTTGAATGCTCAAGGAAATTTCAAGCTCATTAAATTTCAAGGATAAATATATTCATCTTGTGTGCTCATTTCAACGAAAAATTTTTTGAAAAGTAATGTTTCATATTTTACCTTCATTGTTTCTGACATGGGGCCCTTAAAGGTTACTTCAATATTTGCCAAAAAATAACAGCCCTGCACTGCACAGGGTGGATGCAAAGCAATGCCTTCCGTGGAAGCTTTGGTTGCACATCACAGCGTATTGGCTGAGCATTTGCCGTGCACGCTGAAACACCTACATTGGCACCCACTTTTGTGGAGACCTAGGCAACAAGTGAGCTCCAAATTTTTGGTGCCTTTTACTATCAGCTAAGATAATTTTGCGACAATATTTACCTCAGGCAAGCGAGCTACGAGTGTCACATCTAAGGACGCCCGTCAGCTATATGCAATATGTATAACGCTGATAAATTCGACTGCCGATGATCGACAAGTTTTTCTACAATTTTTTTTGTCACTTTTGAGTGATGTGATGTGATTTTGCATGCATAGTCCCTCGTCCCGAATTAGGTAACAGATTTCTTTCTGTGCAGCGCTACGGTGTTACGCCACAGTACCATTTATAGTAATTTGATGCGAAATATACCGTATTTTCAGAGTGAGAATTTTGAGGGGGGTTAGACGAGGGGGGGGGTAGACGAGGGGGGGGGGGGTAGACCAGAGTTGCGAAAGTGTATTTACACTTACCCAAAATACCCGGGTAAATGGGTATTTATATTTACACTTACACTTACACTTTCATAAAATACCCATACACTTTTTTACACTTTCCTGAGCAAAATACCCGGGTACAGAAAGTGTATTTTTTCTTTCAGATGGCCCTGTTTAATGCTTTTGAGAAAGCATAAAATAGGGTCATGTATAAAAAATAACTGCACAGTGCACACATGCAGTTATGCATTGAATGTTGAAAACATGACAAATGTACAAACTAGCCTTTGATCTCCAACCTTTGATCAGTACTTATGGTATTCTACAGTTCATCATACTTTTGTAAAAAAGGACAAGATCAATGGAAATTCACCAGCTGGACACAAAGTCAACTGGCTTTTGCATTGACATTTGCTGCATGTCCATTCTTGCATTTAAGCAGTGTGTATCGCATTGCTTAATCAGTAAAATATCAACACTGAGAAAGTGCCATTATTAGGGAACTTCATACCACTACAGTATTTGTTACAGTCTGAAATGTTTTAAAAATGCAGTAAAATGTGAAATAATGCATGAAAATGACAAATAAAGTGATCTAAAGGTGAAAACAGTGGTGTCTTTCAATGCTCAACAGTGAGAGCTCTTTCTAAAAAATTTTTTACACTTACACTTTTTTTACACTTTCCTAGGTATTTTTAAAATACCTTACACTTTTGGTATCCATGCTCAAAATTTGGAAAGTGTATTTACACTTACACTTACACTTTCCAAAAATACCGGTATTTTAACAACTCTGGGGTAGACGAGGGAGGGTTAGACGAGGTGGGTTAGACGAGGGGGGGGGGTATTTCGAGGGGGGTTATTATTTCGCCAGAAATTTTTTGAAATCCAAATACAGTAGCTTGTTAGTCAGGGAAAACATCTGGAAAAAGTTGCAATGACGCTCCTACCGCGTACAGTGGTATGATGTCATTTTAACGCTACTGCAGACGTTCAACAGCAGCTTGTGTTTGTGCATACCTTGCTTTTTTGACAGGATTATTTTGTGTTCAATTATTGTCTTCAAACCAATTCTCATGGTCATGATGATGTTTACGATTTTTACCTGTTCATACTGTACAGTGTACTCTCATTGTTTATGTACATTGTTTTAGTGTGTCTTGAATGCACGCGTAGCTAAGAAGCCGGACGACCTACATAGGATTCCTTTGTTTGAATCTGTGGCTACTTCTGCATTTCTGGCTGTCAGTGAATGAAGGATGTTGAAATGGCAATATCGAAAGCAATTTGAATGAATGAAATAAATACCTAGATGGCGACAAAAGGATCGCCAAATTGGAACCCTTACGGATATGCCCCGTTTTATGGTTTGGAATTTCACAAGTAATGTCATCGTGAGGAAACTTGCGATGGCATGACCTTAAATGATATTTCACCTGAATGTGTTTTATGATTGCGCGATACCCAGTATTTTTTCACGTACCTTTGGGTCCATTATTCCCGCATCATTCGGTTTCATTTCACTAAATTAAAATGTCCTTTTATGTCTCACCAATGTCTAACTTGTGAAATACCACCACAAAGGTTCAGACAAAACCTACAAGGTAAGCTTTATCACTTAGGTAACTATGAGTGTGATATGACATTGTAAGCATAGTTGTTAAAATGTACTTTACTCAAATTTCAAAATAAAAATTATTTTAAATACATTTTTGCACTTTAAAGCCGGATTTACAGCATAACGATCAATGGGAGGTGATGCGACAAATTCAACATCTCCGCAAATTCAATTATACAAAAACCGTAAGAGCTACGGTTTTCAAAATTGGCATGTGGAAACAGCGCACTCGTGTCCATATTGTGTTAAAACTTTGTTGAAAAATCTGCAGTGGTTGTCGAGATATTGATAATTCAACCAATTTTGCGGCGATATTTGTCTGCCGTCAAATATGTCCACCGACAAATTGCCGCAAAATCGCCGCAATCTCGACAACCACAGCACATTTTAAAAAATTTTTTGAACACAATATAGACACGAGTGCGTTATTTCCACATGTCAATTTTGAAAACCGTAGCTCTTTCGGTTTTTGTATAATTGAATTTGCGGTGATGTTGGATTTGTCCCATCACCTCCTATTGATCGAATTGCTGTAAATCCGGCTTAACAGTCAAAGATAGGTATTTACTTTTGTTCAAAGAGTCAAATACACAAAGACATGTTTACCCAGGCAATTTTTTTCTTAGAAATAATTTTGGGTTTGACTCAGCTTTATGGGATATTTCATATTCATAAAGTATTTTAATGTTTTGAATTTATTCACTGACAAAAAGTTCTGTACATTTATTTCACAATGCTGCTTGTGGTACATTTGTTTAAAAAACACTTTTCAGAAGAGTGATGGCGGTAATAAAAAATCCAAGAAAAGTGCAGATGGAGTAGAATCCCATTATGCGGTATTGTTTAATGGAGCTCGAAAGCCTGGCCAAGAAAAATCAGGACTCAAGGAACCCCCGCACAAGCTGTACAGCCCAAAGAAAGTGATTGTTTTCAGGTACAAAATTCTTTTAAAATAAAACAAAATATTTTTATAATACATAATTGACCAAGTTGACAAAGAGTTCAGTCAAGAACTACAAATTCCTCACTACCAGCAATGGAAATCCGATAGATAGCGCTGAAGTGGCAGTTTCAAAGAAGTTGTTCCAGCACTGGTTTCAATTTCTGGACCACTTGACCGTAAAGTGCAACTTACCGCAACCGGCAAAGTTTCTTTTTGACATCGACGGCACTGAGGTGGACAACTTTGTCGGACTGCAGGATGGAGCAAAACACGTTGTTGCTTACGCGAAGCCCTTCAAGAAGCTCGAATATGGTGGCAGCACTCAAGTTTGTGGTAAAACCTGCTGTAGATACCGTATTTACTCGAATAATTCCCCCGGGCATCATTTTTTCGTCAGACCTTTTTGAGGGGACGGGCTATTCGAGGGGGGAATTATTTTTCCCTCACTCATCTAACACGGGGAATTATGCAAGAGGGGGGATTATCCGAGTAAATACGTATATTATTAAATATACCTAATACGCGGAATGAAAATACTTACGACTCTTGAATTGACTACACAAAGGATTGGAATAAGCGACACACCTTGATAAAACACAAGAACCCAACGAATTTGGATTCCGTGGAAAGCATTCAACTTTACGTCAAGACGAGCGCGCTGGACAAGAAATTAGGTTAGCCGGCAGTCATGTTCCTACATTAACGATGGCAAACCTCCCGGTAAAAGTATTTAAATTTTTAAGTATTTTTTTCTAAAATGACTTTTCAAACTTTCCGCATATAGTTTTCGAATTTCGAATTTAGTTTTTTAAATTTTTCGAATTCGAATTTTTAAATATTTTTCCATCGTTAACCCTACTTTTTACCTACAGATTTTGTGAAAATTCCGAAATAGTTTGAAATTACCCGGCGACAGGCGACCGTTCGGGATGGACTAGCAAAACCAGCAGAGTGTCGGGCCGGTCGCGCAGCCGTCGCAGGAGGGCGTCGCACTCGCCGCCCAAACACCAGCGGCGAGAAGGACGTCGACGCAGCGCGAGCGCCGAGCGCAAACGCAGCCGCAGCCGCAACCGCCGCAAGGGGCGGCAAGAGAAGCCAGTTCCGCAGCCGGCGGTCAGCCGCGACAAAGCCCCATCAAAGAAGCGCCGCGACAGGGAGCGCCGCCGCGCCAAACGTTCCGACACGCCGCAGAGGCAGCACGTGTCGCCGCAGAAAGAGAGCAGGAAATCGACCAACGGCAGCGAGGGCCGCCGCCGGTCGAGCAGCAGTGGCGGTGGACGGCGCGGCGTCTCCGAGCAGACCAAGTCGTCAAGGTGCCGGTCCCGGACCCTGTGAAATGCCATGCAAAGTGTCTAAAGTCATGTAAAATGCCATGCAAAATGGCAACGATTTCTCAAGGCTTTTGACACTTTGCATGACATTCACCAAGGTCCGGGACTGCCTCCAGGGGCCAGTCGCGGTCTCGGGGCACGTCGCGCAGCAACAGCGCCGACTCGGTGGCCACCTGGTACAGGATGGGCACCACCAACGAGTCGCCACCGCGCAGGTTAAATAGTGCTGAAGAATTCAGTTTTTTGGGGCAGTCCCGCACATGCGTGTCAACTGGTTTGTGCCAACTAGAATTTCGGCTTGACGTGTCGCAGAGTGATCTTCCAATGCACATGCTGTAATATGTATTCTACAATATTGTCGCATGTGCATTCTGAGATCGCTCTGCCACACGTGAAGCCGAAATCTGAGTTGACACAGACCAGTTGACACAGACCACGTGTGTCAAATAATGTACCCAAAATGTGACGATCTTTGCGATTTTCAGTTACGGTAGCGATATCACAAGCAGCGACGGAAGGCAACCTACGCGGCCAGCTAAAATCAGAGACGATAAGTACTCCAGCAGCAGCGAATCGACTTTTGATGGTAACAGCATCGCTGTGCGCAGGGTGTCAAATTATGAAATCGCAAAAATTTCTACATCTACAGACAGCCGAGATTCAGATCGATATTAATTGTGTGATATTAAATGGACAAAAGTCAATCGTTTCGTATTTAATTATTTTAGACAATCAATTGTTTTTGACGCTTTAACTCCACATTTTTTACAACGTGGCTTAACATAGCACTATGGATGAATTCTTTATGACAATCTACTGAACTTGTCGAAAATAAAGCTCAGATGCTGGCATCTGCATCTAAAAATCCAACATCACATTTAAACCCGTGTCGATAACGTTGACATGACATGAGCATAAAGTAGCTCAGGTGACAGTCACAAACCCTGTAAACTGTCATGTCAATTGTCAAATGTCATGCAAAATGTCAATCAAAGTAGAGAGAAGATATTTTAGTACTGAACTTTTGACATTTTGCATCACGTTTGACAAAATTGTATGGCATTTTACATAACATTTGACACTTGACTTGACACTTAACAGGGTGCCCGAGGTGCCAATTCTGCAAGTAGAAAGACGAATCAAAAATCGCAAGTGCACCTTGAAGGGTTCTTAGAAAAGCTGTATGTGATAACTCGAACGACGCGTTGTAAGTGGCAACAAAATATTTGAAGCGCCCGATGGGTGCCCTTAGCGCTTAGTGCCATTTTTCTGTGACGCAACCACTTTACAGAAGGGCTATGCCGCTCTTAAAGCAGTATTTACCTGTTTGCAGTCACAGAATCAAAACAGGGAAATCTTCAAATCTCCAACATAAGGAAAATCTTCAACGTAAGGGCAGGTGCATCTCAAGAAATGAAGGCATTCCTTGTATTAGACGGAATACGGTACCCAAGTGGCAGAGAGTGATCGAGACATTCGGCGGGCCTGTGAAAGATTTTCGTTCAGCTAGTACGTCGACGATTTCTTTTTTTACTTAAAATATAAATATTTTCAGTAGCCGCGCTTCTCGTACACGGGTATGTTTCGAAGTTTCTATTTAGTTTGAGTGCGTTCCGGTTACATTCCTTAAAACGTGGAGAAATGAATTCTGAGAATGTGAGTGTGGAAAAGTCGACGGGTTTGACCTGTTTTGTCGCGTGGCTGTGTGATGGCTAACTTGGCACTCGGCCACGTATCCAATTGTTCCTTGGCCCTAAATTTCGGGGGACTGCACTCGTACATGTTTCTTTTTCCTATAACCGTTTTGCAACATAAATTTCCGCATCGAAACTTCAGTTTCTAAAGAGTGTCACATTCTTTTCCGGTTACTAGTTGTGATGTTTTACCCCGTAGAAATGTTGTCCAAGACAGGTCTGACTCTGGTACAATAATACTGAAGGTAAATTTTTTAGGAACGAGTGTTTATATAACCTTGGGAGCTTCTTACAAAAAGAATATTGTCTTGGCAGAAGTTCAGCTAACCCACATGCCTTCCATTTCAGACTGTTGCTTTCGTCCCGTGAAAAATCACTAACCGACAAACCTATTCGACATTTTATCACCGTTTATTATCGATCCTTCGCCGACACTTGACCGTTACTAACAAAAGTTGGCAGCGTGCCAATCGATTATAGTTCGCCTTTTGAAGAGCGCCGGGCGATTTGAGATCGGCTCGCCTGCCCGTGTCGGAGTCGTTTGGCAGCGCC
The DNA here is from genome assembly GCA_964036195.1 of Sphaerolaimus hirsutus. Taxonomy (NCBI): domain Eukaryota; kingdom Metazoa; phylum Nematoda; class Chromadorea; order Monhysterida; family Sphaerolaimidae; genus Sphaerolaimus; species Sphaerolaimus hirsutus. The sequence continues at coordinate 25,012,335 of OZ038452.1, forward strand.
GCGCCCCCGCTCGCATGGAAAATGAATAGAGCGAAATTGCCAGACCGCCCCAGTCCCCAGTCGCCGTCGGACGCGCAGGCCAGAGAGAAGTCTGTTTCATTGCCGCTAAATTTTTGCACTTTTTCACAGTTTATTTCGAGACTATTAACTCTGATCACTGGCAGGTTGGCGATTTTCGTCTACGAGTACCTCACCCACATGGGCGCCAAAAATGCGGCGAAAAACTTTCTCGACGAGGTAGGTTTTTTTTTGGATTATTTTGAGGTATTGCAATTCAAAGTACAAAGCGGCACGCCTTTTTATCGTCTCAGATTGGATGGAACAAGGACGTGAAAATCAGCGACGGGCCCGGTTTTCTCCAGACCTGGTGGTGGTCGGTTTGGATTTTTAATCGTTTTGATTTTGTATTTGATTTTATTCGAATTTCTTTTTTTCAGCGTGTTTTGGGACCTCTACTGCGCTGCCCCCGATCGACGAGCGACGCACGAGCACTCTCAGGAAGCCAAAGCCTTCCATGATTTTGTGAGTTCTTTTGCTGGAGGTCTTTTGGGGCGATTCTATGCTTACTTTCTTTGAGGAACTGTCGTGGAAATGTAAAATTCTAGCCATTTGATCAACCCACGATTTTTTTTAACAAAAAATTGGGGCTGAAGACAGGTCATATGAACAGTTTTTACAATCTTGTTGTTCGTACGGAACCGTATTGTCAGAATTTCTGGATTGCCATCTACAGAATCGCCACGCCAATTCATTTTTATTTTCACTTGCAGGGAATGTTGCCCGGGCTGATGAACGGCCTGCATGTTCCGGTAATTCCAGGGTTTTTTATGGTGTTTTTTGTTTTGTTTCACATCTCAGCAACTGAAATAGAACACAATGCCATTTTTCTTGTGACTATTGGAATGTGCGCGCGCGTTCCACCGTGACCCAATTGTGCATTTCATTCCACACTTTATAGCATCGCGCGTGTTCCAAGTGCGCGCGTTAACCCTCCCGTGACTTGTTCTCGTCGCATTAACTCTTGCTGCCGCGGCGGCAGCCGCGGCAGCCTGACTTACCTGCGTCGCTAAAATAATACTGCCGCGCGTCGAGCGCCAGTGGTCGCGGCGTCGAATGTAGCGCGCGCTCGGTCGGCCCCGCGCGCAAACAGTCGGGCGCGCGCGCAAGGATTCACGGCGCATTGTGCATGTGCACACGCATGCGTATCGTTGCGGCGCTCATGACCCGCCCCTGCTCGCCCGCTTGTAACCTGCGTATACTTCGGCTCGCCCCCGCCGCCCCGCTGCAGCTGCACGAATCCACACCATTTGCAGCTACATGCGAAATTCTACCCCCGACGTCAATGGCTTAATGCCAGGGACACTGCTGTATTGTCTATTGCTGACCCGCCGCGCTGCTACTTGGATTTGGTCGCGAAATTTGTGAATTCATTATTCAAATTGACTTAGAATTGATTTCAAAATGCTTGCTTCGATTTTGTAAAAATTCACGGGGATTTTTTTTTATGTTTGGGTTCTGGGGGCCAAGGATTGGGGTTCAAACGGGATCCCGATCCCGGATCCCGTGAAATTCCGGGATTTAGCAGTTCCGATCCCGATCCCGAAATCCCGAAATCCAAAAATACCAATCCCGATCCCGAATACTTTCAAATCCCGATCCCGAGAATCTCCCAAGTCCGGGATCCCGATCCCGGAAAAAATAGTGGAAATTATAAAAAGTGAAAAAATGACATTTTTGCCTGCAAAAATGTGAACGCAAACCCCCAGCGTCCATTTTATGTAACTTTTCTGGCATCCAACAGTGTTCTGAGACCTTGATGAACAACTGTGAATGCCAGAACAGTGACGAAAATCTCTTTCCCAGGACCCCAATCCCGATCCCGAAAAAATGCCAATCCCAATCCCGATCCCGTGACCCCAATCCCGATCCCGAAATCTCAAAATACCAATCCCGATTAGGGTTCAAACGATATATCGTATCGAATATCGGATATCGACCATTTTTTAATATCGAATATCGATATCGAAAATTTTGAAAAAATATCGAATATCGATATCGAAAATTTTGAAAAAATATCGAATATCGATATCGAATATCGACCATTTTTTCGATATATCGAACCTGTATTGTGTCCCCAAATGTACTTTTCATTTTCATTTTGAGATGTTTATGGTTGATCTAATGTGCTTATAGTATTGTATTTGATGAGTAAAAGTACAGTATTTTTAATGTCATTGTTGCTGGAGTGCTCAATTTGAAGCCAGAAAACGCTGATATACTTTTTTGCAACATGCCCTTAAGCAATTAGGTTATAAGGATGAACTGTAATATCTACCAATTGTTTTTTGTCTGATACACTTTGATTCATCATTTTTTTCTTCTATTTTCTACCATTGAGTGATGTAAAGCTTGTTAAAATCACTTGTACCATTCACATTTCAGTAAAGAGATGATTAAACATGTGTGCAACCACATGAAAATACAATATGCCACTTGAAATATGCCTTGTTATACCAAAAGCATATCACAATATCGAATATCGAAATATCAAATATCGACCATTTTTCAATATCGAATATCGATATCGAGGTTCCATATCGTATCCATATCGAATATCGAGTTTCAGGAAAAAAATCGAATATCGAATATCGATATCGAAAATTTTGAAAAAATATCGAATATCGATATCGAAAAGTCATATCGTTTGAACCCTAATCCCGATCCCGAAACCCCAATCCCGATCCCGAAATCTCAAAAAGTGAATCCCGATCCCGAAAAGTCAATCCCGTTTGAACCCTACCAAGGATGTATTGTTTTTTTTGTCTCATCGGTGGCGATAGCCCCAAATTTGTTCCCGAAACGTATCAAACGTTTATATGTATGTAAAATACATACATATACAGCTGTCTGTGGCGCCTATTCTAACGCCAATGGTGCCATGACGTGGCGCCTACGAATGGCGCCAGCGCCATGGTGCCATTCTCTTGCTACATGGTTCAAATTTGAGGGCCCCCCCCCGTTCGCCTAGCTCTGTTTCCGCCCCCCCCCCCGCGCAAAATTATTGGCTACGTCCCTGCTGCGGGCACTTTTTACATAACTTTTACAGAACGGATAATTTTGGTGCTCGTTTTTACCGGTTTTCTTGATTATTGGTGACTTGGGTGTAATTTCTGTTAGCTACAAAACATGTGTGTACATCAAAACACGATAAAGCATGCGGTATAAATGGGTAAAATCAAAAATTGCTGCGTTAAAAATGTTGTTGTTGTTAGGGGTGGTCGATGTTTTATAACTGTTTTATTTAAAAAAATGTGTTTTTTTAAACATGAGTATCGAAACCAAATTTTTTGTTGTAGCTAAGCACAAGGTATTTTGCAAGCGCGCAATTGCACATACCCATTATCATTGATGGTTGTTTTCATTGGTTTTGAGGCATTTTAAGTGTGAAACATCACTGTCAATGTATTAGCCTTCTCTTATAACCTTATTTAAACACTATTCCATGCCCAACTTCACTTGAAGTCACGAATGTCCGACAAAGGCGATATACAGGGGTGGGCATCTTCAGTTAATGCTGGAAAGCGATAGCTTGAGCTACGGTTGAGTCTAGGGTTGGCCGATGTTTTTTTTAAACGTTTTTTTAAATAAAAAACCGTTTTTTTTTTAAAAAAACATGACGTCCGAAATGTTTTTTTTTAAAACATCGACCGAAATTTTTAGTACTAAGCACTAGGTATTTTGCAAAATTTTTGCACGCAAGCGCGCAATTTCACACACAAATTGACATTGGTGGTTGTTTTCATTGGTTTTGTGGCATTTTTAGTATCAAAGTATCCATTTCTATGGGTTAATCCATGGGTTAATAAGCCGTCATATGTTGCTGTACTATATACTATTGAGGTAATGTGCTTCCATGTACCTCAACAGTGTGTAACTTCACTCCCAAAGTAACAAGCTCCTTTTATAACCTTGTTTGATCACTATTCCGTGCCAAACTTTACCTGAAGTCACGAACATTCGACTATAAGGCGATATACGAACGATATGTCGACGAAAAATGGATATTTTTGACACAAATCACCACTTATAATGCTATCCCATGGCTAGGGTTCAAACGATATATCGTATCGAATATCGAATATCGGATATCGACCATTTTTTAATATCGAATATCGATATCGAAAATTTTGAAAAAATATCGAATATCGAATATCGATATCGAAAATTTTGAAAAAATATTGAATATCGAATATTGATATCGAAAATTTTGAAAAAATATCAAATATCGAATATCGACCATTTTTTTCGATATATCGAACCTGTATTGTGTCCCCAAATTTACTTTTCAGTTTCATTTTGAGATGTTTATGGTTGATCTGATGTGCTTATAGTATTGTATTTGATGAGTAAAAGTACAGTATTTATAATGTCATTGTTGTGGGAGTGCTAAATTTGAAGCCAGAAAACGCTGATATACTTTTTTGCAACATGCCCTTAAGCAATTAGGTTAGGATGAACTGTAATATCTACCAATTGTTATTTGTCTGATACACTTTGATTCATCATGTTTTTCTTCTATTTTCTACCATTGAGAGATGTAAAGCTTGTTAAAATCACTTGCACCATTCAAATTTCAGTAAAGAGATGATTAAACATGTGTGCAACCACATGAAAATACAATATGTCACTTGAAATATGCCTTGCTATACCAAAAGCATATCGCAATATCGAAAATATCGAAATATCGAATATCGACCATTTTTCAATATCGAATATCGATATCGAGGTTCCATATCGTATCGATATCGAATATCGAGTTTCAGAAAAAAATATCGAATATCGATATCGAAAATTTTGAAAAAATATCGAATATCGATATCGAAAATTTTGAAAAAATATCGAATATCGAATATCGATATCGAAAAGTCATATCGTTTGAACCCTACCCATGGCTCCACAGCCATTATATGGTCATATATAACATCACAGAGTATTGCCACTGTCTGATATACCTATATATGTTGACACAAGGTCATATCTGGGAGCTTTTAAAAAAAACGTTTTTTTTTTTAAAAAAACATCGAGTTAAAAAAAACGTTTTTTTTCCAACCCTAGTTGAGCCATCACAATGAAAATTTAACATAATAGAGTAGACTCCATAGGACACCTATTCTGAAGTTTGCAACTCAAATGGCCACATTTTGGGTGAGTTTCCACAAAAACAGATATTTTTGACAGAAATCACCACTTATATTGCTATGCCATGGCTCCACAGCTATTCATTGACTATATATAACATACAAAGTCCTGCCACCTGTCTGATATACCGGTATATGTTGACTCATATCTAATAGTTAATTTTACTAATTTATTATATTTTTCTGTTGAATCACCTTTTGACAAATGTTCATGACTTCAACTGAAGTTGCGCGTGCAATACTGCTTAAATTAAGTTATGAAAGTAGGTGAGTACATTGAGAGTGATGTTTCACATTGGAAGTAAATATGTGGAAGCGTTGGCTAGATATTACATACTATACTAAGGGATCATGGCTAGGGTTGGCCGATGTTTTTTTGAACGTTTTATTTTTTTAAACGTTTTTTTTAAAACACGAGGTCTGAAAGGTTTTTGAACCGTTTGAACCCTAATAATACCTAGGGTTGGCCGATGTTTTTTTTAAAACAAAACATAACATGACGTCCAAAATGTTTTTTTTTATTTAAAAAAACATCGACTTTTTAGTACTAAGCAAAATTTTTAGTACTAAGCACTAGGTATTTTGCAAAATTTTTGCGCGCAAGCGCGCAATTTCACACACAAATTGACATTGGTGGTTGTTTTCATTGGTTTTGTGGCATTTTTAGTATTTTGACAAAAACATCGAGTTAAAAAAACGTTTTTTTTCCAACCCTAATAATACCTAGTGAATATATTTAAAAAATATGGCTGCTGCTTGAAAATCTGTTTCAATGATTCCGTTAAAAAACGTTTTTGTAACCATCTGTAATTTCTAACCATTATTAACCATAAAACTCTGACCATCCCTACTTTAGATGACTAACTCTTTCTGACTAAACATAACCAAATAATGGTAAATGTTTAAATTCATAACTGTCGCGTTGTACTAGTACTTCATTCCATAGTAAACATCCAAAAAATCGACAACATATTTATTCTCACACGTTTTTGTCAGCGGTTAACGCGGCGCGCACGCGCCACCACCTGAGTCGATGCCGCCGGCGCGTCAACAGTGTCAGTTCAACGCCGGTGCGTTGCACCGCGGCCGCGCGTCGCTGCGCCGCGCCGCTTTGGCACCGAACTCGGCGCACCTGGCGCTGGCCGCTTCGCCGCCCGGCTGCGTGCAGTTGTCGTTGGTTCATCAAGCGGGATGGGTCCCCATTACCGCGCTCGTAACAATGCCGGGCACCCCGCCGCCAGTACGGCGTCGAGTTGGCGCGCTGCCAACCCGTGCCGATTTTCCGCCGCCGCTGTGCGGGCCGCCCGTGACCGGAATCGATAAGGCGCCCATGGATGCGGCTGCGCGGTTCGGCAGCGCGGGCGCATGCTCTCGCTGCTTACTGTGCATTATGTCGTGTTATGTTTGTTCGGCGGCGGCGGCGCGCCGCCGCGGCTCTGCCCCGGCGATGATCTGAATCTGTGGACACGCGGCGCGGCGGCCCCCCCCCTCTTGCCGCGCGGCGGCGGCGGCAGCGACGCGCTGAATCGAATAATGCGCACTACTTTCCCTCTGTCTCTCCTTGCTGCAATGTGTGACTGCGGGCGGAAAAGCGTGTGAATATTCTGGAGGGGGTGTTGGCGTGGGTGAAATGGGTGGATGGAGGGATGTTGGATCGAAGTGAGATTGGTGTTTTGTCGGTTGCCGTATATTTTCGCGTGATGACGTAAATCTTTGTACCGTATTTACTCGAAATACCCCCATTTATATTTTATATTATATTTATATTTTCATATACTTATATATATAATTTATATAAATATATATTTTACTTATAGAGTTTATATTTTCGGAGTGGGTTTATATTTTCAGAGTGGAAATGGGGGTGGGGTATTTCGAGGATCCATTAAAGTTGTCCATATGTACATTTGTCACTTACCCGCCAACGCGGCTCGAATCTACCGCCAACCTTACACAACATACATAAACGCGTACTTCACCCCCTAATATACACCCGTTTGTGGTGGGCCGTACACGTGTAGCCATGTGTATGAGTTCTGCGCGTATTCGCATACATATTCGCGTATTTACATTCGTACGCGTGCGTGTGTCCGTTTATATTGTCCTCCGGTCGTTTTGGGGGGGAAAGGGGAGGCGATTTACGTTTCGTTTCATCGCGAAATTGCTATAATCCCCCGTTTTATCCACTACGAGATGGGGGCAACTATTTGCGGTTTGTTCGAGTGCCGGGCCGCTGACGCGCGGCGCGGCTCACCTGGCCGCACTTGTCAACTTGTTGTCGCTGGCACCGTGCCAAAACGGTGCTTAAAATGCCTTCTCAAGTTCGCCGCCGCAGCGGCTGTGGTTTGGCAAATGTTCCGGCCGGTTCAAAAATCGCACGTAAAAATGTGAACATGTGTTTTTTTGGGCGGGAAGAACGTTCGACAACCTAGCGGTGACTTATACACTACAGCATAACCCAAGCCCCGCACATGGCTTGGGCACTTTTTATTTTTTGTGTCCTGACCGTAATTTGGCTTGGAATGGTTTATGATGTCAGAATTGACATTTGCATTTTGGGGGTCAGAGCGGCACACACCAAAGGGCACCCTCAGGCGGACCAAATTGCACGTGTGTGATCGATTATGCTCGATTACACGACACCCACATTGCACGCGTATTAATTGCGCTGACTCAACCGACACTTTCGTGGCAAGAGTTGCGTGCGCAATGGCTCAAAGGCTGAATGTGATCGGATTAACTGCATATTCAGTGGACATAATTACTTTTGTATTAGATTTGCTTGCACTGTATTTTCACATGTATACTCGGCGGACCGCAAAGTATGTGCAGAATCCTACCATAAAGAAATGAATAAAATCTTGTGATAAATATCGCAATTAATTATTCCATAGTTGAAGCGGAATATTATGATGAAAAAATGCATGATTTTTGGTTCATTATTCAGATCTGTTATGGTAAGTTGACACTAAGTGTGATGTCCGCCGAGTATAAATACATACACTTGCAATGACATGTTATGTAAATTTAAAGTTTACAGTGATGTAAATAGTTGGCCGTGAAATGCAGCCTTTTAGCTGTCAGCTACTCTTTTGGAACTTTTCAAGGTTTTATTTCACCCATAGAAAATACCTTTTTGCGGTAAGACTTTAAAATATAAAGATGTATTCAAAATTAAATGCAATAATTTAGTGGATAAATTCAATAAAAATTCGAAAATTTTAACGACAGTTTTTCGATAGTTTTCCACATGTCACGTAACGAGAGTTGATCTGCCACCCTCCGGAAAAGCTGCTTATCCCATTTGTGCTGCAATGACAGCGGAAACAATGAAAGGAGTGTGCCGACAACCCAATTATTTGTGCTGCGGTGACACTGGAAATAATGAAAGGCCTTCACCGCCAGCCCAACTTTGAACCGGAATACCCAGAATAAAAGCAGACGTTGGGGGACTGAGTTTATTCTTGTGTGAGAGCACGCGTCTGTTGTAATGTGCGCCGCAGGCGGCGAAAATCAGTGTGGCAAAAAAAATACCCAAGCCACTTGAAAGCGTCGCTCTAGCTGTAGTGTATAAGTGCACTCATTCTTCGACAATGCGATGCGTAAATAAATATCTGCGTGCGCCTGAACTGAGTGTATCTAAATATTTAAATAGTTTGGTTTTAATTAGTTTAAATATTTTACCAGCAGTTTTTTAAAAGCAGTCTTGTCAGTTAGGTTAGGAAACGTTACAGATGAAGGAATGATAAGAAACTTATTTGTGACATAAATGTTAATGATAAATATCGCGTTTATACCAATCTGGTCCTTAATCCTTAATTGCATGTCAATCAAAGTTGCAAATGAGAGCAGTATATAGGTAATTCAGAAACAACAATTGAAAATGCCCGAAAAATATCACTTAAGACCATTTAAGAACATTGATTGATTTCACCTTGTTCTAAATGTTAAGCAACAGTTTAATTAAAGGTAAGGATGTCTGGTGGGGGTGATTCAAGGGGGGGGGCGTTGGCATTTCATAGTTTTTTCAACGCGACAAAATAAAAAGGTAAATAAAATTTTGGTGCACAATTCATTCACTCACAGAACTAGAATTCACTCGTGTTCATTGACATTAAGTAAAAATTTGTACAGTGTAAACGCACAGAAATACCTGAATACATAGAATACGAATAAATACATAGGATACATTTTTACTGTAAAGTTGCGTCACTTGCAAAACGCAATTTTTATTGCTCTCTAATTTTCACATCCTAGTGGGGGTGGCCGCCGCCGCTGTATTTATGTACGTAGGTGTGTGTGTATTTGCGTGCGTACGCAAGTACATACACGCATACATAATTATGTATGATCCGCACATAACGTTTTGATAAGAAAATGATTACGACTATTCGTGAACATGCCGTGTTCGCACCTGGCAGGTAAGTTGAAAGGAATATTTATACGTGTGTTATGTGTGTTTGCGCGCTGCCGAACACTTTTCGTTTGCCGTGTTTGCCGCCGCAGTTCCAGCGACGGGGTGTCGAACTTGAATTTGGAACACGCGAGTGCGCCTTTAAATGCGCATTCTCAAAATAATATAAAACAACTGAGGGCGCAATGAACTTTCCCCGGGTGAAATGATTACTTAATTGGCACTGAACACTCAAACGCAATAAAAGTGCCGAACTTGGCTGAGCTCAACTATAGATAAATTCCACTACACAGAACCCAGTGGGCTCGCCGATGGGCGGCAGCGACGCGGGCGCGGGTCCTTCCACGTCGGCGGCGGGCTTGCGCCAGCAGCAGAGTCCCTTGGCGCAGCCCCACGGTTGGTCACGGCGACAAGTTGTTGTCGGTGATAAGGCTAGGTGATAAGTGATAAGTTGGGGGGTCGATGGGGGGTTGCTTTTTTGGGTGACAAATTCATTATTGGGCGAGTGTTCAAATTTCGTGTAGGCTTTCAAGTTGGCTCCAGGTTAAATTTTGAGGTTAAAATGAGTTTTTTTTTACCAAGAGTTTGACAATCGAAGTTTGTTGGTAGGGTTGGAACGGTATAATTTTTCGATAAATGATATTTATTTGATTTCCCCAGACTAAATTTCAATAAGAAATGCAGCTTTACGTGCCTATATTATAAAACACCTACCTGCCCAATCATGTTCGACAGTCATTTTTTATTTCACTTCTGACATGGTATCTCTGCCATCTCTCCAGCTGACAGCGGGTAGAAAGCTGAATTTTCGGGAAATGTTGCCAACACCCCATTACTATACACCAGCTGGGTGGGCACTGGCACTACTGGTACTACTACATTACTGGCTTGGCTGAACTTGGTTGGCCCTCCCAAACTTGTTTAGTACTGTTTTACCTGAAATTTACCCCCACCCCTAAGTGGCAGACAAAAATTGTCTGCCACTTAAAGGACGCAAATTTCAAGTAAAGCAGTGCCAGCACCTGGTGTTGGCAACTTTTCCCCCTAATTTCAGCTCTCTACCCACTGGTAGCTGGCAGATGGCACCTGTAGTGTAATCAATCAAGTAGGTGTGAACCTGTGGGAAATCAAAAGTGCCAAACATGCTGCATGTACAGTGAGTAGTGAGTAGGGTTTAAAAAAATCAATTTTTCCACAACGTCAATCAACAACAATAAATCAACAAATACAATATCATTTACTCTAAAAATGCCTCAAAACTATCACCAATGTTAATGTGTATATGAAATTGCGTGAGTCCCCATTCATGTGGATTAGGGAGGAGTTATGCCTATATCATCCAAGTATGAGCTCTCTATTCCCCCTACAGCTGGTGATGTGACGTCAGAAGTGAAAAAACTGTCTGCCGAACTTGATTGGGCAGGTGTTTCTTTTGTTTCAAAATTAAACATATCTAATGTGTGACATACAGACGCTCTTATACGCTTCAAACAACAATGAAAGGGGGGGGGGGCAGGTAACTCTGTGTCGAGTTGACGGATTCCCATCAGACAGATATATCCCCACTCAGTCGGTTCGCCAGTGGGTCGTTACCCGGCTGTGAGACCCGGTGCGGTGGGTCCCCGCGGCGCCCGCGAACTGCCGCCGCCAATGGCAGGTGCGTGAATGGATGGGGCGGATTGTGTTTACTTGCGGTGGAAAGTACTGGAAGGGAAGCGTCAAGCTGCAGAATAGTTGTGATTGTGCCCGCATCCACTGATTTTCGGCCGAAATTTCGAAATATCGCAAATTAGCTTTGAACGCAGCGTAGTTGAGTTTTCTACAATAAGATTTCCGTCTACTGCGAAATTTCATTTGAAAACCAGTGTGCTTTTTTCAACAGCTTTTTCACACTTTTTTTCAAAAAATACGCGGTAAAGTTCTCTTCCGAGAAGATTCACGTTTGCACAATGCGCATTCGCGCTTGTCAGAACACAACCCCGTACGCGCGGTGATCGACAACCGCAATTTCCCAAACTTATAAATTCCACTGATTCCGAACAAATCTCTGCTGAGAACCAAATTGAAGGTACGTTTAGGCAAATAAACACCTGATCCCGAGCGTTTGAACGGAGAATTTTTCTTTAATGTGTGGTGCCTCATTTAACTTATATAAGTTCTATTTGTGCCGCAAAATCCGAATGTGGCCATTCGCAGGCGGCGTCATGCCGGGCATGTACATGAGCAGATTGCCGTCGGCGGGCGCCCCCAACGGAGGCAGGTTACCCCCGCCCGGACACATCGCCCCACCCGTGCGTTCAGTTGTCGCTTTGTGATGATTAGGGTAGGGTGGTATATTTATGTGTGGAATTTTTGGTGGTCGTTGTTTTTTCTCCCTCGATATTCGGAAAAAAATTTATTTATTAGTTCAAGACCGAAAGACGATAAATTTTTTTTTATATTTACATTTTCAAGTAGAATTTCGTATTGAAAATCAAAAGTTAATTTCAGAAACGCAATGTCGACCTCTAATTTTGCCATCCGAATCTACGAGCATTTATATTTACAAAATGCTTTTCTTTCCGCACTAGAATAGTTTCCGCTTTAAACTAAATATTATTATACCATACTTTGCAGGGTTATGCGGCAATGCGGCCCGGCAGCGTGCAGAGACCGCCGTGGATGCCTGTAAGTTTTCACTTAATTATCTTGCTGCTCACAAAACTTGATTAAAATTCATTTTACTCTTTTTCTTAGCTGGTGGTTGACGGTGCCGGGTTCCCTGTAAGTCTAGCCGGGTAGTAAAATGTTTTTATTTTATTTTTTCGATTTTTATTGTTGCTTTTTTTCTATTCTACTGATAGTGGGATGAAACGGGTGCATGTAAATGCGGCCCGATGGATTAATTTTTCTATCATATACAATGCCAATTGCAAAGTCAGTTGTGAAAGGGGTATTTTTCAGCGCGTGTCATTTTGGGATGATATATTTTTACTGGAACATCATGACTTGTAAACTGCTTCCGACTCAGGTTCGGCACCAAAACAATCTGTCCGCTGGTGTATACTACCAAGGAATGTGGGCTACATCCCACAAAATTTTGGCTTCCTACAGCCCCCGTAGCTAGAGTTATGACCTGCACAAAAAAATCAATTAGGGTGCCAAACCTGAGTCTGAAGCAGTTTAGTAAGTATATTCCATCGCGCAGTTGATTTTTTAATATTTTTGCAAGTTGATTTTGCAGCGACATATAAATATGTCGGTTAGCGATCGTGGACACGATAAGTTTTCCAATAGTTTTCCGGTTCTCTCACTTGTTTCTAACTCACCACAGAACCGTTCCTCACTATATTCCGCGGACCGCATTCTATGCATTTTTCTGAAGGAAACACTCCATCATGACGTCATCGTAAATAAAATAAAAATTGTTCCAGCAAAAAAAAATATTTCAGGAAAAAACTTTCGACACTTGTACATGACTCCGCCTTTTTCTTTTTGAAATGTTTTTTTGTAAAGTGAATACATAATTAAGTATCCTGCTCGAGCATTATCGATGAAGACACGAATAATTTTGGGCGCATACTTTGCGGTCCGCCGAGTATACACTCTCTTCCCCTCTCCCCACTCTCCTCAACCCCAACACTGCGCACTCGCCGCAGCCGAGCACGTCGATGGGTCCGCCGGGCGGCGGCGTGCCCACGTCGATGGCCCTCAACGGGGCGGACGGGGGCATGGCGCCCGTGAGCGCCAACGGCCCACTCGCGGACGCGTCGCAGCCGCACCAGGCGCACAATGGACACGCCTATCCCATGCCCATGGTGGGTTGCTGTTTTGAGGGGGGGGGGGTTGGCGAAAGATTTGGATTTTTTTTTTTGGGGGGGGGGGGGTTGGGTGTGCATTGTAGCGGAAAACTATAATTGAGGCGTCAACTTTGAGAATCTATTGAAAGAAGTCCAAAATTGGCATAGTGAGTGATGTCAGGAAAAGACATCTTGGGTTGGCACCGCCCATTTTTCACCAATGTTACTCTTAACCAGAGTTGTTAAAAGTACCGAAGTTTATTCAAAGTATTTCTCTTATTTACTCGCGAGTAAAAGTAACTAATTTTTACTTCGCTAATGCGTAAATGCGTAAAGTATTTTGTTTTTACTCACCCCCGAGTACAGAAAGCGTAAAGTAAAAATTATTCAGTTTTACACTCGAGTAAATGACAGTGAAATACTTTTTTACATGCGTACAAAGCGTACATGTTAGTATTTTTTACCAGGAACCTGTAAAAGCGACTAAAATCAACTTTTCTTTGTGGGGAAAGCATTGTGAATGTTTACGCTGAACAACAAAAATGTGTTTTTTTCTATTAATAAGTATTCTTTATGAAAAGCAGTGGTCTCGAATGGCAAAAATACTCTTTCTGTACTCGCAAAAATTACTCTACTTTATTCGAGTACCATCAAAAAGTAAGCGTAGAGGCGAGTACAGATACTTTTCAAAGTATGCGTATGTGTATTTACTCGGTACTCGAGTGTCGAGTATGCGAAGTTTTTGAGTAAAAGTAAATACGCATTAACAACTGTACTCTTAACCATATCTGGAAGCTTTTGAAAAACCGGTTTGTAAAAAAACCCTTTTTTAAACCCGGGTCGTTGAAAAAACTACGTATTTTTCATCTCTATTTCTTTCTTTCACATTTATTTTCACTTGCAGTACGGCGTTGGCGTGATGCCAGTTGACGGCGGGCCGGCGCCGTCAAACCCCGACAACGCCGAGTCCATCGGCAGCGGCACCGCTCCCCCTAACAAGTTTGTTTTACCCTTGCGCCGTGAAATTTGTAGGTTCGGGGGGAGGGTTCGCGCGGGTTCAATATATACAGGGGTGGGCATTTTCAGTTACCAGGTTAAGGTTGTGAAGGTGGAAATAATAAAAGGCATGAAAATTAGTGATTTTGAGCAATATTTGGCGTAACATTTCTCAAAAATCGCTCTGTATAGGTGGATAGCGGAACGATTGGGGGGGGGGGGGTCGGGGTATAATAGCCAAAAAATTTGCTTCCGAGATAGATAGCTGGGCGGGTTTTTTTTGGGAGGGGGGGGTCCGCAAATCCGCGCCAAAAACTGCGGAAAATCAAATGGACATTGAAAACCACCAGTTTATTTAACTCACCCACAACTGCCACCCCCCGCAGCAAGCGGAGACGACAATCGTCTGGCGTGGCCGACCGGCCCGGCTCGGCGGACACGAAGTCGCTCAGCGGCGGCGGCGCCATGGGCGGGCCGCTGGCGGCGGGCGACATGAAGGGCTCGCCGGCGCCGCCCGCCTGCGTCGGCAAAAACCACAGCGGCGGGCCGGGCTCGGTGCCCGCGCCCGCCAGCCTCACGCCCGGCGCCGGCATGAGCGCCAACCCCCCGTCCGTGTCCAAGGTGCGGTTTTTGGTGGATGGGCGCCGCCTGGATTGGGTGCATTTGTGCGCGTCGTCATTTGGGCACACGGACGCTGGTTGACATCGCGAATTCGTGTCAACTCAATTACTACTAAATAACAAAAAATTTAAAGCATCACGCATAACAGAAACAATGAAAATTAAGTGGCATAGTCTAAAATTAACTATGTTCTATCAGACATGAAAGTTGAGAATTCACATATTTGGTTCACTAAAGGTGAGTTGACACGAATGCAGTTGACATCCAGTCTGTGTGGCGCCTTTACGCCACATCGAGTGGGTGGCAGGTTTTCTGAAAATGTGCTAGTGACCGATAGTGCTGGCGTCATTCAAGCTAATGACGCCATTGTTGAAGCAACCCTCGTTTAAAATGTCCGTTGTAAAACGTGTCCAATTGGCCGCATCGGCAAAAAAAATCCAAAAAGCGCCAAGGTACAATAGCATCTGCGTTTTGGCACAGTGATGATGATGTTTTTGCCACACTGTGTTTGACTACTGGTAACCCTAAAAATCTTTTTTATATTACTTCCATATTCAGACCTCATCTGGGCGACAAATGAGCGGCGGGAACAACAAGCAGAATAGCGACTCAATCGACTTCAACTCAGCGGCCCCTTATCCTCAAGGCGAAAACGTTTGTTCTGCCATGTTTTTCCGCCCGAATTTTCACTTCAATTTGACATTCTCATAATTTATCGATCGAATCGAATGCAGGAACAGAGTGAAATAGCCAAAATCAAAGCATCAATAATGGACGACAGTAAACAGTTCGAAGGCAAGGATCCAAACGGCGAGAGCGAATTTTTCTAAATTTTGATATTCTGTCTAATTTACACGTTGCACATGCACTTGAATCGAGCAATCATGCACTTTACACAAGAACGACTTTTTCACAGATACATACTACTTTGAAAACTAAAGAATGACACTTTTCACCTCGCGTCGCTTGACACCATTTGGGCGGCAGTTGCGTGACGTTTTTTCACCATAATTTATTTCGTGTAATTCACGTTGTAAACGTACGAGTTGTCACTCGAAATGGTGCGGCGAGACTAGGGATGGAAAAACGTTTTTTTTAACGACGCCTTTTTTTAAGTACTTTAAACCCGAGTTTTAAAGTTGCAGTACTATGTGACGTTACATACAATGACTGTTGGGTCATGCGATACCATTATAAATGGTTATTTCTGTCAAAAAAGCAACTTTGTCGACTACCTTTGTACATCGCCTTTAATGATGATTTCTGTCAAAAAATACAATTTTGTCAAATTTCCTTCGATTCTCGGACTTCAACAATGAAAATTGGGAATGGACATTCGGAATGGTGTTTATCAGTTTAAAAAAGAAGGCATTGAGAGTGATACTTCAGAATCATTTGAATGCACATTGGCTGGAATTCAAATACTGCAATATCATATTACGGATTTCTATCACATTTCTAGCACGACGAAATCGTTTTAAAAAGTTGCAAAATAACTTCTGAATAAGTACTGAACATTTCAGATGCCATTAAAATACTGTTTCGTTTGTATTTTTTTGAAGGCGAAAAACTCCACCCATCCCTAGGTGTGACATTTGGTGAGCGTTTGTATGTTAGGGGTCTCTTAGATTTGAAACTTGTGGGGTTGGTTCATATAGACTGATCAGGCCCACATTGTTTAATAGTTTAATGTGCTACCCTTATCTTGAAATTTTTGAATCGTAATGAGTGAATTGCGGTCATAAAATGTTTAATTAGGTATGTTGAATGTAGGTATATTTGAGGAAAATCACGATAAATAGCTGGCGAAAATGTGGGGGGTTGAGAGTGAACTACCCAAAAAAAGTTGCTTCGTACACTCTTCGGACCGCAAAGTATGCGCAGAATCCTACCATAATTTAATGGATAAAATCTTGTGATAAATTTTGTAGTTAATTATTCCATAGTAAAAACGGAATATTATAATGAAAAAACTGTATCATTTTTGGTTCATTATTCAGATGGGTTATGGTAGCCTTCCATACTACGCGTCATGTCCGCCAAGTATACAACTAAAAAAGTGGCAGGGGTCTGACTCTGACACTTACAGACAGACCCCCTACTCTAAATCCAGCTATCGCTACGGGACCCCCGGTGTGTAAATATATTTATAATAACAAATATTATATTCGTTCGGTAAAATGTGACCACTTTGGTGGCGGTCGGTCGAATTTTTCTGGGCGCAATTTTTTTACGTTATCGTAGCATTCGTTTTGCCGTCGCGTAAACCTATTTTAACTACTTAAGCCGTGTGGATGATGCCTCTGCAAACTTAAATGTTTGCAAATTTGGATATAGAAAATTTCCTCATATTTCCCGATAATTTTCAAGTGACTTTTTGCGTATGCAAACTAAATATTTTGCAGAGGCGGCCTGCGCACAGCCCTCGGGGGGATATCGTGTGTGTATGTTTGTTGTATTTGTACATTTTTGTGAAAATATTCATGTAATTCAGGCAGGTCGCTGACAAAAAAACACACTGAAAAATCAGAATTTTTTTCACAAAATGTTCACTTTTGAACGCCCACCTGCTTGACTGTAATTGGAGAATTTTTTCGCCTGGCGCTTGTGAAGGGGGAGGCACCCAGACCAGACCACACAGTAGTAGAAGTAATCTTACAGGTATTTGCTTATTTCTTTTTAGTTCTTGCTCTATCGAAATGACTTGTGCCCTATCACAAACTGGGTGCAGCTCTCTAGACATGCTACAGCCATTTTTGGATTTATGAACAACTTGCGCTTAATTTATAGCAGACTGTGAACTTTTGATTTCTTACGTATGTGTTCAAATTTTTTCATGTCTCACAATTTTTCGCTTTCGATCAACCTGTAAGCTTTTTTGTAAATACATTCTATATTAAATATATGATGGCATAACTGTTCTTTTATACCACAGAATTTATGCAGAAAAATACCATTTGTTTCCATCGGTGTGTACCTCGCCAAAAAGTGTAAAAGTGACCACCTCTGAAAGCACATTTGAATTACCGTAGCCGTGGGTCATTATTGGAATAATTGAAGTTTTCATGAGAAATGTATGAATGTAACGTCGTCTCGATTTGAGGCTCATGGCAGTGATGTTCAGAAGTTCTGTATCAATGAACCAAGTATAATAAAACAATGTTCGATTGTCAAACTGAAAAGTAAAATTTACATCCAGCGTCATAAACACGTATTTACAAGTAAAATTTGCAGTCAAAAGTATTTATTTGATTCGATTGGGTTAGTTTTTGTTAGTATTTTACTTATTCGCCAGAAAAGACGCCTTTGGACAATTATGAGAAAGACATTTCCAAGACAAGTTCAATCGCTTGTCAATTCTGGTCAAGATTTGGTTTCGGCTTGATCATACAAGTTATTTTATGCCCCCTGCCCGCGCTACAGTGCGCGCAGAAATTTTTGTTTTTTATTTATTTTTCGGCCATCTAAACAACCAGACGAAGAGACCCCGTACGGGAACTCGGCAGCCAGCCGAAAACGGCCGGCCGAAACATGTTTCGAAATCAATTAAATAAAATAGGCTAAAAATAGGTATATAACCATCTATATAGACGAAAATAGTGAAAATACCTCCCTGCACCTCAAATAATCTGCGTTCCCTGCGAAATGTAAGATATATAGCAATTGAACTTCATTGTTGAGCCACACACAAAAGTGACATGCCTGACCGAAAATGCGTGCTTAGCTTTCGCGGGCATTCACAACAAAGTGGGCGGAGCTTATGCGGACCGGCGCAAAATATCTGCGCGCACTGTATGTGTTTTTCTGAACGAGTAAATATGCATCAGAGGAATTTACAGCTGGATTAGTGTTATTTCGTGTTCATCCAATTGAAATTGTCCACCGGCGTACAGTTTGTGGATGTTTTAGTACGAGTGTCACACTTGGAAGAATAGTTGGAAAAATAAAAAAGTTTTCAAATAGTTTTGCAGCGGCTCGCGATGTCCTTCACGTTCGGTCAGAGTGGGGCGGGTGCCGCCGGGACGGGCGGGTTTTCTTTCGCTTCCAAGCCGGCCACAACTACTGCCGCTGCACCGCCCGCTACTCAGTTGGCGACTTGAGTTGACCGTACATCTGTAGTTTGGTTTGAATCAGTTGAAACTTTGCAGATTCGGTAACTCGGCGTTCTCTTTCGGCGGGGCGGCAACTCAGCCGGCGTCCACGGGTGCACCGGCGTTTTCTTTTGGGGGCGGCGGCGCTGGTGCCTCTACTACTTGTTAGCCGGGTGGTTACAATGATTATTTCCTTGGAAACTTGCCAATTGTCTTCCTGGCGTTGGGAAAATGCCCGATGTGCCAGATTTTTAGTGTCGATAACCCATATTTTGCAAGATTATATCGACCTTTAATGTTGTACATGCAGCCTGGCCGTTGTGTGTAAATTTACGTCTTTTTCACCGCAGCATCTACTGGCGGCTTCAGTTTTGGCCAGTCTTCGACGGCTGCGGCTCCAGCCGCAGCGCAGAACGCAACTTTTGGACAGCAACCAAACGTTACCGCACCGCAGCAAGTTACCACAGCTGCGGCTGCCGCGCCGTCGCTTTTCGGTATGATAAGTGGTGGGACTTCACACGTTACATTTGTGAGGAGATGACGAGAAATTAAGAGCGATGACATGAAAGTGTTTGAAACGTTAAGTGTTAAGTGCAGTGTCAAATGTCCTACAAATTTGGCACGTGTCATTGTCAAAGTTTCAGCACTAAAATTTTTTAAAGTTAATTACGCTAGGGGTGGCCGGAATTTTTTTAAATGTGTATGTTTTTAGCGCAAGCATCGAAAGCAGGAAGGGTCCTGTTCTGACACAGTGCGCCTGTTCGGGTTTATGAGAAGCAGGAAGGGCAGGGGTCTCCAAGATTTTGGCCCTCGCGGGGGCTGGATACGTAGCATATCGCTCCTCGGGAGGGATAGATAGCTGAAAATTTTCCTGGGGGCGCTGGAGGGGGGCACAATATATTTTAGTTTTTTCAAGGTTAAGAAGGCAGAAAGGGGAAAAATAGCTAATAATCAGTTAAAAGTAGCCAAAAGTAGCTTTAAAATGGCTAAAAATACGTATATAACCATGTATATAGCCGGAAAGCACGATTTTGAAGGTGAACAACTATAAAAAGGTGCGAAAATTAGTGATTTTGAGCGAAAGTTGGGGCAAAATTTCTCAAAATCCACTCCAGATAGATAGATAGCTGAGCGGCCTCCGGGATAGATAGATAGCTGTAGGGTTCAAACGGGATCCCGATCCCTTCCCGGATCCCATGAAATTCCGTGATTTAGCAGTCCCGATCCCGATCCGGAAACCCCAATCCCGATCCCGAAATCCAAAAATCCTGATCCCGAAAACTTTCAAATCCCGATCCCGAGAATCTTCCAAGTCCGGGATCCCGATCCCGGAAAAAATAGTGGAAATTATAAAAAGTGAAAAAATGACATTTTTGCGTGCAAAAATGTGAACGCAAACCCCCAGCGTCCATTTTATGTCACTTTTCTGACATCCAACAGTGTTTTGAGACCTTTATCAACAACTGTGAATGCCAGAACAGTGACGAAAGTCTCTATCCCTAGACCCCAATCCTGATCCCGAAAAAATGCCGATCTCGATCCCGTGACCCCAATCCCGGCCAATCCCGATCCCGAAATCTCAAAATACCAATCCCGATCCCGAAACCCCAATCCCGATCCCGAAATCTCAAAAAGTGAATCCCGATCCCGAAAAGTCAATCCCGTTTGAACCCTAGATAGCTGGCCGATTTGCCCCCCCCCCCTTAGGAGACCCCTGATGGAAGCGATCCTTGAAAGTTTCGATGCTTGTGTTAAAAAATTTTTTATGAAAATAAAATAATTAAAACACTTCAGTCAACTCTATCCTAAATAAATATAGACTGTTATTATTAAATATCTCTCTATCGCGTTGTGTGAGAGCCCCCTAGTCGTGACCCCTGCTATCAACCAAACACTTGGTCGTTCTATCTAACCACGTCTGTCCGTAGGCCAGCAGAGTACCCAGGCCAAACCGTCGGGCAGCCTGTTCAAGTTGGCCACCTCCAACGCGGCCGCGGCCGCCTTCACAGGTGTGAACTTTAAAAAAAATGGAAATATGTTTAAGTGGAAATAAATACTTGCGACGTATTTTGTCATTGTGGATTTGTGTTTGTTGTCGCCGTAACTCGGGTAAGTTTTTCCAGCTCCGAGCGCCACCGGCGCTACAACGACAACTTCTACGGCGGCTGCAAGTTCCCCTAGTCCGTTTAGTTTTGGGGGCGTCGCCGCTACGACCGCGCCCGGTTTGTGCGCTCTCGTTCGCTTTTTATAGTGGTGTGTTTTCAACTTTACCGGCATTGTTTTTTTAGCCGCTCCGTCCGGCCAATTCAGTTTGCAGTTATCGCAAGCCTCTACTACCGCTGCGGCTCCTGCTGCAGTTACAGGTACGGGTTTTAGATAGAAGTTTTTGTTGGGTTTAAGTGGGATTGACTGTTCGGGATACATAAATCTCGAACAATTTGGGATTGGGAGTCAAGTTTGAACGCTACTGCATTGTAACCGAAATCAGGGTCTTGCATATTTCGCTCCATATTTCTAAAGCTCCCAATTTTAGGTCTGATTTGATATTTCTGATGTCTGACTCGGTATTTCGAAAAATAATTCATACCAGTATATCACTTACTATAGTCTTCTGATGGTACACTTTACAGTGAAATCTACCATATCGCATCTGAATAAACGAGCAGACAGTTCCATCAATTTGCATTCGAGAAAAATTTCCATCAGATCACATTGCTCCCACTTTGGGTGAATTTCTTGCACAATTTTCATGTTAAGCGTAAACGCAGGCGCTGGGCTGTTTGGCCAGGCATCAAGCATTGGCGCTGCGCCAGCACAGACCACAGCCGCGCCGAGTGTTCCTGCCAGTACTGGTGCCGCTGCGCCATTGTTTGGCGCCACCGCTTCCACTGCGCCAACGTTCGGCAACACCGCTGCCACTACTGCGCCATTGTTTGGCAATACAGTTGGCGCTGCTTCGCCGGCTACCGCGAGCAACGCGTCCTTGTTTCAGCGTTCGTGTTATTCTACGCGTTGCGGGGGTCTCCGGGATTTTTACCCCCCCCCGGGGGCTGTTTGATAGATAGAGCGTTGCCCCTCAGGGGGGATGGTAGATTCTACTTTCCGTCCCGTTTTTGAAGCCAAAAAATTTGATTGATATATGGATAGCTGAGCAGTTTGCGGGGTGATTTGGGGTTACCCCCCTAACCCCGGTTGGGGACCCCTGTCGCTGAAAAATCGCATTGCATTACTTTTATTTAAGCCGTAAATTTTTCAGCAACTGCGTCCACTCCCGGAGCACTGGATTTCACTGGATTGAAGAATGCGGGAAACACATCCACTCCCACAACAACTACAACATCTTCACTTTTCGGTTCGGCACCCTTTCAACTTTCACGCTTGGACAATGTGCCCACGCACATTAGTTTGCACCGTGACTTCGGTGAAAACTGAAATGGTGACACAAGGACGTAGCCAGGGGGGGGCGGGGGGGGCGGCCGCCCCCCCCCCTTCCGGACTTGACCAAAAAATGTGCCAGAAATGGCACTTCCAGAAGACGATTTTGTCGACAGTTTGAAAAAATTTTGCGCGCAAGCGCGCATTTTCCGTTCGCAACATATTCTTTCGGCTGACTGGTCTCCGCGGCCTCAAAGCCACTGAAAATGTACCCGATTCCTGTCCATGTCGCTCTATATGCCTGTAAAAAAACTGACGTATACTGGTGTAGTGGCGCCAATGCCAACGCCAGTGGCGCCATGGCGTGGCACCTACGAATGGCGCCAGCGCTTTGGCGCCATTCCCCTACTACAGGGGTAAAATTTTAGGGGGGGGCGCCGCCCCCCCCCCCGTTCGCCGGGCTCCGTATACAATCCGCCCCCCCGCTCAAAAATCCTGGCTACGTCCCTGTGGTGACATGTCGCCATCCAGTGTACCTTTTTTTGCATGCTATGTGTTTGAGATTTCACATTTTCAACTCTCATTAATTTGAATTCAAAATAAAATAAAATAATTTAATCGAGTTGCCTCATTTGAATTAAATTTCAGTTTTTACCAAATTCACGGTGCAAGCTAGTGTTCACAGCGCGAATGGCCCCACACACGCTAGTTGACATCGACACCAAATGTCAACTGGTTCCGTTCCCAATTCAAAGCTTGCGTTTGGACGTCGTTCGTCATTTCGTCCGTCAGCAAGCTTTGAATCGGGATCGGCACCAGTTGACATTGGGTGTCGATGTCAACTAGCGTGTGTGGTCCCAATATCGCTAACAGCTGCAATGACAATCAGGCGCGCCTACGACCACGGCGGCGCCGACCGCCGCGTCCAGTTCCGTCGGCTTCGGCGCCAGCGGCGCGTCCTTGTTCGCCGCCACGCCGCCGGCCAGCACCGCGCCCGGCACCGCCAATGCGGCCAGCGCGCTCGGCACGCCCAAGAGTTCGAAAGGTGCGCGCGTTGAGTGTGACGATGGCACATTCTCTGGGATTAAAGGTGTTAAATTTTTTTAGTGTTTTTCTCTCAAATGACAGTCTTAATTTTAAATTTTTTCCATTCAAATACTGCACATTCTTTACCGCCGCTACAAATATCCATGTGACATCCATGTTTTGTATTGCGTTTCTACATTTTACATGCATTTTCAACCAAAAATAGATAAAAAAGTCGATTTTTAGTGTCTTTTCTAGTGATGATATAAAAATTCTATACTCCAAAAAAATGCGAAAATTCGAAAAGTTTTCGAATTTTTTTGCCATCTTAAGTTGTGTCCATGCGACATTCGTTTGAGTCCCAATTTCCAGCAAACAAACTCAAACATCCTTGTCGCAGCCGCTGCGCCAGGAGGTTTCCAGTTGAGCGGCGGCACCCTCAACTTATCTTCAACCACAAGTGCCGCTACAACAGCCGCATCGGGCGCCCCATTCAGCACGTTCGCTCCCAGCACGGCGGCACCAGCCGCGGCTGCGAGCAGTGTCGCTTCCACTACTGCCGCGGCGGCAGTGTCCAAGCCGAGTGCGGTTAGCTTCGCGCAGTCGCTGGCAGCTACAACTGCTTCTGTGCTGCCGCAGTCCACGGCTGTGCCGACGTTTACAAGCGCCGCTCCAACTAGGTGAGATACTTTTTGCGCTACACTCTTTTGATTTTGCGTGATCTTTTCTGCACTGTACTCTCTGTTGTTTTTAATATTATTGATGCTCGCGGGCATCTGTAGATGTGTAACATAATAGTCGAAATTTGGGGTAGCTTTTTCTCATTTTTGTTTTTATTACCTTACCTTGCATTACCACCCAACTTTCAAAGCCAGTCACTCAAAACTAGGGTGTCAAATTTCCGTTTTCCACAGGCGGTTTTTTTCCGTTTTCCGGCAAGTGCAAAAATTTCCGTTTCCGTTTTCCGGCAAGAGCAAACATTTTTCCGTTTCCGTTTTTCGTAAAAAAATAGTGTTGACACCCTACTCAAAACCCCGTTCAAAACCATGCAGCGTAACGGCGGCGACAACGGGCGCGCCGGCGCCGGCGGCGGGCGACACAAAGTTGCGTTTCTCGCAGCTCGACGACAAGCTGAGGGGCTACGCTTACGATGTGGAAGAACAGCTGAGCACCTTCTACACTCAAGCGACCGAGGTGAACGCCTGGGACAATGTGCTCAGGCAGAATTTGGCTAAGGTCTGTTGGGATTGGGGTTGGTCTGGTTCGTGTTTGTGGCGAAATCTATCTACCGTACTCGAAATAACCCCCCCCCCCCTCAAAATGGACACTGAAATAATTACCCACCCCCTCGAAATACCCCCCTAATTGTATGTAAAGGGAACATACATGACTAAAGCTGCGGTTTGTGATCCGGGCAATTCAGGACAGGCGTTAAAAAGAACCACTGTGTTACGTTAGAACCTTTTTATATTTACCATCTACATACTTATGTAAGTCTAGAGAGTCTTATAGATGGCCGTTTTTGTTGCATTTGTTGACATCTGTGCACGTTACAAGCAACAATTTAGTACTGGGATTTCAAATTTTCAAAATTTTTCAGCTATCTATCCCTCCGGAGGAGCGATTTGTTATCTATCCAACCTCCCGGAGGGTCGAAATTCAAGATACCCCTGGGGGCAGTCCCAAGCCCTGTAAAGTGTAAAGTAAAGTGTCAAATGTAAAGTCAAATGCAAAGTCAAGTGTCAATCAAAACAAAAAAGAAAAGATTTTATTACTGAAATTTGCATGACAATTGACACTTGACTTTGCATTTGACTTTACATTTGACACTTTACTTTACACTTTACAGGGCTTGGGATTGGCACCTGGACTCTACTTACCCCCACTTTCAGTTGAACACCATCTACGATCGGGCCAGTCGCGCCGAGGACGAGCTGCAGCGGTGCGACCACGATCTGGATTTCGTCGAGCAACAGCAGAACGGTTCGATCAAATCGCTTCTGCCATCAATTTGGCCGGCTAGAACCCAGTGCACAAGTAACAATATCCGGTACCAATGTAGACCCGGTGCTCGGGTACGGCCCTCCGTACTTGAGCACTGGGTTTTCATGGGCACTGCAGGCATAGCGGATTTTGGGGTTAGCATTTTAGGGGGGGGGGGTCAGCCGGCCAGCACGCGTTAATAACTCGGGAACCGCTCGGCGAAAAATGTTGAAATTTGGATATGTTATGTTTCAGGTCGGGGCTAATATCAAGTCGACGATTTTTTTCTACGACCCCCCCTATCTCCGGTCTGGGGGGTCGTAGAAAAAAATCGTCGGACTTGATATTAGCCCCGACCTGAAACCATAACATATCCAAATTTCAACATTTTTCGCCGAGCGGTTCCCGAGTTATTAACGCGTGCTGACCGGCTGACCCCCCCCCCCTAAAATGCTAACCCCAAAATCCGCTATGACTGCAGGGGTTCAGTATTGGGGGTGGAGGGGTGGGGCTTACCCCCCAAACACTCCAGCTATTTCTTCTCCCTTTTTCCTTCTAATGTTTGAAAACCCCAATATATTGGGTCATATTGAACCCCTGGGAACCACCCCCCCCCTCCAAAACATTAGAATTTATACACACGATTAGTGACGGAATGGCGCCATTTTAGGGCACCAAAGTACACCGCACCATGGTGCCCCTTTTACTACTTCTGCTACTTGTGCACCGGGTAAACTTGTGCACCAGCACAGGCCCATTTTGGTCCTCTAATCAGCGCGCAATACAGAACTCGACTCGATCGTCGGCAAGATGGAGAGCGTGCTGGACGCGGACGGGTGGTCGCTGGGCTCGGCGCCGGTGGGCGGCACGCGGTCGGACGCGCACCGCGGCTCCATGGTCGAGCTGCTGTGCAACGTGGACGCGCTGCTGAAGCAGGTCGACGCGGACGTGGACGCGCTCGACGGCAGGATGGCCGCCGGTCGCGCCGTCAAACCGGTGAGCGGCGCGGCCGCGACCGTGGACGCAAATGTCACCGCCGAGCAACTGGGCGCCGTGCTGCAGCGGCAGATGGACACGCTGCGATGGATTAGGGCTGAATCAGGTCGTGCAGTTAATCAGAGTTGTTTAAAGTACTGAACTTTTTCAAAGAATACGTAAACGTTTAGTATTTATTTACTCACCACACCTGAGTACAGAAAACCTAAAGTATGATTTTTTACTTTTACTCGTGAGTTAACGTGAGTAAAATAGGTACTTTTTCCCTGTAAAACGTAAAAACCGTATTTTTGAGAAATTTTGACCCCATTTTCACTGTGTTATGAGTCTATCAACTTCTTTTAGTGCCTTTTTATTCGGGAATTCTGTAAACTGTATTATTTACGTTTAAAATCGTTTTTATCACATTCACTTGGGAAATCAAATAAACTCTCACAATTGTTCACTAAATAATTGCTCATTTCACAACACCTTCTATCTAAACAAATTTGAACGAAAACATTCATCTGCTCTCTATGTTGACTTGTCGTAGGGCGGAGTTCTGCAATACGGTTGTGTTGGGTCGACGGCACTTGGATCGGCGTGAGAATCTAAAATTATAAGCGAGAATTTAAATATGGAAAAAATGAATGACCTACACAAAATTGTCTGAAAATTAATAAAATTAATAACTTAAATACCTACCATCCTTCAATAAAGTCATCTCTGACTTCGAGACCAGAACAATTCAGGAGTCCTGATATTTTGACATAATCACCATTTCGTGGGACTGGTTTGCATCGGAACTTTTGCCTATTTAGAGAGGGAGAAAACATTTAAAAGATGGAGAAATATTATCTATAGATGGCAGCATAAAATATTGAATAGAAATATAATTTGTGTATGTTCGAAAATGATTTATATTTATAATTTGAGTTTTTATATTCCATTTCTATTTGATGAGTTTTAATTAAATTGAGTTTTTATATTCCATTTTGGGAATTTTAATAAACCCAACAAATACTAACTGTCCACATTCATGTTTCCATCTGACGGAACGACATTCTCCGTTTGCTCCACAGTGGGCAGTGGTGCCATAGCATCTGCAAACTCTTTCTGATCAATGCCCTGGTATTGAATGGTTTTTTCTCTGATTCCCATTTCTGCCAGTTGTTGTGCCGTATATGATGTTTCACTAGCATTTGATATGCCACTCATTTGAGCCGAAGCGTGTTGAACATTCGCCATTTTCTGAGCCAATTCTTTCTGCACCATAGCTTGCACCATTGCCGAAATATCAGGTGACATTGCACTCGAAGAACAATTTGTCGTTATTTCGGATATTTCACTTTGATGCACGGAAATTCTGAATGTGGATTTAAACAGATATATGATTATTATATAAAAACTCAGTTTAATTTCCATTAGATTTAAATTTAAATCTTCAATATTTTTAAATAATTTAGTAAAAAGTATTTTTTATTGTTTGGATTATAATTATTTTTGGATTAATTTTTTGGTTGGAATGGAACTAAAAATTACTTTTTTGGTTCAAATGGAACAGCAATCCTGTCCACACTCTTTTTGTCCTCACCGGCACCAAATTCACCAAAACCGGGGGTACCAAAATCACCAAAACCGGGTAGTCCTTTGGCATGTTGAAAGGCATTTTCCCACTAAAAAAAAAAATGAAATATCATTTTAAAACATGTGAATTAGTACGTCAGATATTTGAAGTGATTGAAAAAGGTACCTCCTCACTATACGGATCACATTCCGTGAAGTGCACCGGATTTGATTTTTCATGTTTATATGGATGATGACGCTGACCGCGACCATTTCCACGAAAATTAGAACGCATGCGTCCGCGGAATCGGCCGCCATGTTTGAATTGGCCTCTGCCACGATTGAAAAATCCACCTCAAAAGTGTGTATAACTTATTTTACATAAAAGTGTACATGTAATTTTTAAAACAAAAAATTCTATTTTTCGAGTGAAATTTTAATTTTCAGGTAAAATTACATTTAATATATTTATATATTTTGTTATTTCGGAAAGACCAAAAATGACAAAAATCAATATCCATTTTGATACATGTCATGTGCATTGTATTTTCATATGTCATAAAGACCGAATGGACAAAAATGACATAAACATTCAGGAAAATCGAATGGACAAAAACGACAAAAACCTTGATTCATGTCATGCGCGTTGTTTTTGATTTGATGGAACAATTGAACAGGGTGTTCCTGTTCGTGGGTTGCCAACAAATTTGCCAGCCCTTGTGGTTCCATGGAACTAGCCCGCTCCAATTTGTTTACTTTTTGGCCCTTATTTTTGGGAATTTTGAAATTATTGTAATTATTATTCAAAATAGTGATTTGCGCTTTTAGCCCCGGTTCTTGTCCAGTTTCCACCAAAGAATTTAGACGCTGGGTTACGCCCACCAGATCCGCATTGGATTGCTATGTGAAAGAATATTCATAAATTTGATTTTAAATTAATAATTTGAAAAACTTTGAAAATGCAAGATAGAGAAAATAATTTACTTGCCGTTGAACAAGTTGAATCATTTAACAACTCAAATGGCACCGGATTCTCCTGTCCGGATTCATGCACAGCCGTCCTTTGGCTGTTGGCAACTAAAGTAGTGCCATTATTTGGCTCATTTTGAACCGTTTGAGCTGTCGACGACCTCCAATTTTGTCGCTCAGCTGCTTGCCGCTGCGTATCAGCATTGGCGAAAAATTCGAAATCTCTTTGCCCCAAAGCTATGTTTGGTTGGGCGGATCTCGTTAGAACTCTTGGTGGGGTATTTGACATGATATTGGCACTAAAGAAGTACAATATCCAATGGACGTGTGCTTTCACCTTATAGGTATGGACCAGCCACGCCCAGGATCAGCAGACTCCTGGCATAAATGG
>OZ038452.1:25041918-25102918 GCA_964036195.1 Sphaerolaimus hirsutus
TATCGGATCTGTGTTCAATAAGGCAAGTGATCATTCAGTAAGTGACCACTCAAAACGTGACAATTCGCTGAGTGACGATTCAGGAACACACCCACATTGCATAGTGCAACTTAGGTGTTAGTCGTTTTTTGTACCCCGTCAAAAAAAAGCATCTGCGTGGTATACGGGTTACAAATATTTCCCTATTTTCGCGGACAGCCTGCCTGTGGTTCATGACCAAAAAAGCACTTAAAATATGTCCATGTCGCTGTACACGTATGTGAAATACATACATTTACAGCAGTATTTGGTGTCATCGTCAACGCCAACTAATGGCGCTGGCGCCAAGGCGCCATTCCTTTACCACAGTGGTCAAATTTTAGGGGGGGGGCACCCCCCCCCGTTCGTCACTTTTCTTGTCACACTACAACTTTGTTAACTTTCCGCCGCCCCACAACGGGGATGGTCCGGCCGTAAAGTAAACCCGGCCGTAAAGTAGAGGGTGCTACTATAGGCCGGGCATCATTACGGCAGAGTTGTTTAAAGTACTGAACTTTTTTCAAAGTAAACGTAAACGTAAAGTATTTTATCTTTAGTCACACCTGAATACAGAAAACGTAAAGTAAAATTTTTCTACTTTTACGCTGTGTAAGAGATGAGTAAACGTAAATATCTGTAAATACTCGTTTTCTGTACTCGCGTACTTTCAAAACGTACGCGAGTAACTGAGTACCGGTATTTTTTCGCGAGGAAACGTAAACGTATTTACGCAGCACTCGAGTATACGTATTTATCGAGTAAACTTAAATACGTTTGTACAACTATGCATTACGGCCGGATTTACTTTACGGCCGGGTTTACTTTACGGCCGAGATTTCGCCCCCCACAACAGTAAGTGTAAAACGACAGCCAGTACAGCAAACGCTCACTTGTCACATTCGTTCGTCACAGGACTATTACGGCGAGGGCCACTGCATCATACGCGAGGGCGAGCGCGGCGACACGTTTTTCATCATTCAGTCCGGTGAGGTGCGCGTCACGCAGCTGGTCGGCGGCCAGCAGAAGGAGATACGCACACTTAAACGGGCCGATTTCTTCGGAGAGAAGGCACTGCTGGGGTATGTGATGGCTTGCGGGGTTTCACTCTGGTGACGGTTCCGCACCGTGTAAAGTGTAAAGTCAAGTGTCAAATGGCATATAAAATATCAATAAAAATTATAATTTGATTGATATTTTACATGGCATTTCACACTCGACTTTAGCACTTTGCAGGGTGCGGTGCGGAACTACCCCATGGGGCCACGCCCTCAACCTGTAAAATGTTGGAGGAATCTGTCAGATTCCGCGTAAAATGTACCTATAAAGCACATGAAAATAGAAAAGAAAATTTCACTTGCAATTTGCACTTTACTTGAAGAACTTGATTGAAGTTTTGCGGGGTCCGGAACTTTATTATATTGTTTGTTGTAAAATACCATCCGGCATCATTTCCATCGATCAGTACCAGTCAGTCTCCGTTCCAAAAACGTTCAGAACGATTTGCACCGCAGGGAAGATTTGAGAACGGCGTCGGTGGTGGCGCTCGCGCCCGGCGTCGAGGTGCTCACCTTGGATCGGGAATCGTTCGCCAAGCTCATCGGCGATTTGGAGGGCTTGAAAAAGGAGTACGGCGATGAGGAGCGCCGCGCTAAGAGGTTTGTGCAGCCGAATTTGTCTTTGTTTTCAAAAATGAACCGACACATCGCTCATAGTTTTCATAGTTGACATCGCAAATTCGTGTCTACTGAATGTCAACTAAATAACACTAAAAAATTCAATAGCATCACACTTCACAGAAACAATGAAAATTGAGTGTCACGATAAAAAGTTCATTATGCTTTTTCTCATATGGAAGTTGAAATCACATTATTAACCAAATTAGATGAATTCAATTGACACGAATTTTGATGCCAACTATTGTTCATGGACACTATGTGAAGTGGCGTTTCACAATGGCGCGTGTTTTTGTTTTATGTATTCTTTCTGATCCACTGGCCACCTATAAAATCCTCACTACCGATATCATCTCATGCTGAATTCCCACCACACACAACAAAAAGTATCCAACTAAGTGTGGAAAGATGCAGGTCCATAATCGGTTGGACACTTAGAACCGCACCCCCATCGTGCCTGGACACTCGTTGAAATTCTGGATTTCTTCGTGAAAAACTGTCAAAAATATAGTGGTTTACGATGTTCATCCGCAGCGACGTGCCCACGAAGCGCGTGGAGCCGGCCGAGCCGATCAGCCCCAAGCGCACGGGCGGGCCGCCCAAAGAGTTCGAAGACGTGTCGCTGCAGCAGCTCAAGACCATCGCCACGTTGGGCGTGGGCGGCTTCGGCCGCGTCGAGCTGGTGCCAGTCCCGCACCCTGTCAAGTGCCCTGTAAAATGTCAAGTGTCACGCAAAGTGTTGCCGTTTTGCGGTGCATTTAACACAACTTTTGACACTTTGCGTGACATTTGACATTTTACAGGGCACTTGACAGGGTTCGGGACTGCCCCCTGGTCTACATCCCGCCCGACAAGAGCAAGGGCTACGCGCTCAAGGCGCTCAAAAAGAAGCACATCGTGGACACCCGGCAACAAGAGCACATATTTTCCGAGCGCAATCTCATGTTCGAGATGGACTCTGATTGGATCGTCAAGTACGGCTGGGATTTTTTTTGTTTTTTTTCTCGTTTTTTTTTCTCTCACTTTTTCGTTCCGCTTTTTCAGGCTGTTCCGCACATTTCGGGACACGAAATACGTCTACATGCTGATGCAAGCGTGCCTCGGCGGCGAGCTGTGGACCACATTGCGGTGAGTGCTTTTGATAGTGGACCGAATTACCTACTTGTGTCTTTGTGAACGATAGATCAAAAGAGGTTTGCGACGGAAAATTTTGAGGGGGGTTTTTCGAGGGCTTTTTTGAAAAAGAATTCTTTAAAAAAATTGAATTTATTGAAAAGAACGAAAGGACTAGGCTGTGTTATCTTGTACTTGACCTCTGGAAGTTTGCATGGATAGAAAATCGCTCCTCCGGAAGGATGGATAGCTGAAAAAGAATTTTGGGAGTTAGGGGGTTCGAGGAGATTCAATAGGGTGTGAACAGTAAATCTGGAAAAAGGACACAATCGGTAAAATTGTGCAATACTTTATAACATTGCGTTGCAGCGACCGCGGCCACTTCGACGATTACACGGCTAGATTTTTCGTGGCCTGCGCCCTGGAAGGTCTCGAGTACCTGCACAAACGGCGCATTGTCTATCGCGATTTGAAGCCGGAAAATTGCCTGTTGGAAAATAGCGGCTACATGAAACTGGTCTGTTTGGATTCAGTGTGTTATTTTTCCGACCAATAAGCGACCAAGCGCCACAGTTGATGATGGCATTCGCTTGGAACGAATTTGTTTCAATCTGGTGGTGCTGTTTTTCCAGCGGTGGGATAAAAATCAGAAAATTTAAAAAATCGCAAATTCCACAATGTTTTTTGAATATTTTTGTTTGTCGTCGCTAGGAATAGCCAAAAATGCTTTTTACGACCCTGTTTAAAAAACCCGGCACGCACATCGCCCGGCACGCACACAGCTACAGTTGTGGCACGTCATCATGTGCTTGATGGGCGTATGTGCGTGCGGGGTATATGTGCGTATAAGTGCACCTTCAGTTAAGATATGTGCGTCAAAACGCGCTCACCTCAGGTCGACTTCGGCTTCGCGAAAAAGCTGCCGCTCGGCCGCAAAACGTGGACGTTCTGCGGCACGCCCGAGTACGTGGCGCCCGAGATCATCCTGAACAAGGGGCACGACCACGCGGCCGACTACTGGGCCATGGGCATCTACATCTGCGAGCTGATGCTCGGCCGGCCGCCCTTCCAGGCCAACGACCCCATGAAGACGTACACGCTCATCCTGAAGGGCGTCGACGCGCTCGACATTCCCAACAGGCGCATCGGCAAGACCGCCACCGGCCTGGTGAAGAAGCTGTGCCGCGACAATCCCGGAGAGAGGCTCGGCTGCGGCGCCGGCGGCGTGGGCGACATTCGCAAGCACAGGTCCGCTCCCGTGGAAAATCATCTTTTTTTTCTCGAG
Organism: Sphaerolaimus hirsutus; assembly: GCA_964036195.1. NCBI lineage: Eukaryota > Metazoa > Nematoda > Chromadorea > Monhysterida > Sphaerolaimidae > Sphaerolaimus > Sphaerolaimus hirsutus. The sequence goes on from OZ038452.1 coordinate 25,046,008, forward strand.
GCCTCGATTTTTAAAATCGATTTTAATTGATTTTTTAAATAAAAATTATATTTGATATATATATATACATATAACATAAAAAATAGGTAGGGATGTAGCGAAAAATTAAGTGTATTTATGTTAAGTGTCACATAATGTAATACTATGTGTATTGTGGTCATATTATGACGGTGGATAAATGGGGTAGCATTATAAGCGGTGATTTCTTTCAAAGATATACATTCATTTTATGTCGACTCATTACGTATACCGTATTTCTTCTAATAGAACGGCATACCTCCAATATAACCGCACCTCCGATAGAACGGCAGGTTTTGGCACGTTTATGCGCTCACGAAAACCATATAACGGCACCCTCGAATAGAGCGGCATGTTTTGGCACCATTTTGCGCTCGCCAAAACAATATAACGGCACCCTCCAATAGAACGGCAGTTAGAAATTACATTAGTAGTGTGCCCAAACACAAAAATGGCTGGCGAGAACGACCCAAAACATTCAATTCTCAGGTGGTTCATGGGCTTCGACTGGGAGGGTCTGCGGTCGCGGTCGCTCAAACCGCCCATAGCGCCGCGCGTCCAAGGCCCCCTGGACGCGGCCAATTTTGACCAGTACCCGCCCGATGTGGACGTGCCGCCGGACGAGTTCAGCGGCTGGGACGACGGCTTCTAGACGCGCGTCGTTTTTGAATGACCTGCGTTTGTGTGTGTCGGTTGGATAAAGGTGTGTTGTTGTTTGAAATATGAACGAATCGCTGCGCCGGGGGTATCTTGAATTTTGGCCCCCTGGGGGTTGGATGGATAGATTTCCTCCGGAGGGATAGATAGGTAGCAGAAAACAAATTTGGGGGAGGGGGGTTCAATATATAGGCTTTTCAAGATGTAGAAGTAAGAAAATGGAAAAAAATCGCTACAAAAATAGCTTAAAATAGGCTATCAAACACATGAACTAGTTATTTTGAAGGTGAGGTATTATTTCTCAAAAATCGCCTCCTGTAAAAGGCCCACACACGCTAGTTGACATCGACACCGAATGTCAACTGGTTCCGTTCCTAATTCAAAGATTGCGTTCGAACGTCGTTCGTCCACTCGTCAGCAAGCTTTGAATCTGGATCGGAACCAGTTGACATTTGGTGTCGATGTCAACTAGCGTGCGTGGGTCAATAGATAGAGGTAGCTGGGTGGTTTGGGAGGGGTTACCCCCCAACCCCCCTTCCATTCGAGATACCTACGCTGGGCTTACTGATGTCTTCATGAGTTCGTTCGAAATTCTCAGGCGCGTGTCGGGAAACTCGGACTTTCGCCGTCACGGCGTTTGGCCCCCACACGGTCGTCATGCTGCCATTTTTCTCTCTAATTTAGCCTTTCTACTTAGATTTGGTAATTTAATAATTGCAGTCGGCGACACAACTACCTAAGTTGTATTTATGTGGCCCGTTACGATCCACGTGCTGCTTTTTTGCATACATGAATGGCAGATTTCACGGCACTTCATCTAAGATTCGGTTTTTCACTGCATGTCGGGATGGTGGGGAGCAGGGGGGACTGAAATTTGAATTTTATAAAATTTTGACACGGATTTTTCTATTTGTTGTTTTTGCAAACTCTCCATGCCGGCATGCTTATTTCCTTTAAATATTTATATAGATTTTCTCAGTCCATAGTATTTATGTATGTATTTTTTAGATAACTTCGATTTCAGCCGCTGTTTTCCACATGATACGAATTTATTTCCTCATTAGCTAAAATAACCTCGAGTTTCCCTTTTTTCCGTTTGGGTTTTTTCTCTTCAAAATAGTGCGCAGCTGTTTTGACACGCACCTTGCACACAATGTTTTCCTCCCGCTGTATGGTAGCTTTCCTAACTATTGAACTTTGATCGTATTTACTTACAATAAATACTCAGATATCTTCTCATTTTGTTTGCAGTTCGTTTACAATCGTGTGCGACAGCTTTGTGATTGCAAGCTAAGTTCGACTGTTTGCAGTTTATAAAGCGCTCTAACGCCATGCTCACTTACACGTACACCAGTGTCGCATGTAGGGGTGGAAGAAAGTTTTTTTCGACGAAACCCGTTTTAAAAACAAGGTTTTTAAATAAAATAAAAGGGTTTTTTTAAAGACCCAAATGTGATTATGAGTCAACGTATGCAGCGTATGTGAGGCAAGTGGCAGTACTTTGTGATGTTTTATAGCCAAAGAATGGCTGTGGAGCAATGGATAGTATTATAAATGATGATTTCTGTCAAAAATATCCGTGTTTGTAATATAAGTTTCATAATTATCCTCTAACATATCACGGCTTTCTATTACACACAGCATGAACAAATTGATGCTTTTTCACTAAAAATGCCTCAAAACCTATGAAAGCACCCACCAATGGTAATGTGCATGTGAAAGCAAAATACATAGTACATAAGTACTAAAAATCTACCTGAGGTTTTAAAAAAAACTGCTTCGACGCTTGCGTTTTTTTAAAACGTTGTTTTTTTAAACTTTTGAAAAAAGTCCGGCCATCCCTAGTCGCATGGTGCCAAAAGTTGTTATTGTCAGTTAGGGACCGTGTAATATAAATACATAGGTATTTGATTGATTTCCAGAATAAACAGCATCAGATAGAATATTATCGAGACACAGGTTTTAGATGGATGTTGTACTTTTCTACACCAACTATCATTTTACTACAGTGGTATAGCAGTAAAGATATTTAAATATTTACACCTTACAGTGAAATATGTATCCACAATGAAGTAATAATGTAATAACTCATTCCTACATTGATGAACATTTTTGATTGTAGCCTGAGATTTTGAAATGACGTCACTGTTGGCGCCATTTCTTTGGCATTAGATCGTCAATCAGCTTCCTAACATGGCTTCTATCAATATTTTCCCTGGCTATAAAGGCGGAATTACAGCTCAGCGACGTTCGACGTGAAATGATGACGCGGTAAAATTGATTACATCAAAATAGACAAAGGTACAACATTGAAATTTCAGAATTAGATAGTTCTAGTAATTGTGGGTAACGTCCCAAAAAAAATTCACCAAATAATCATTATTTAAGTAGTTATTAATTTAACGTCAAAATTTTTTGGTGACGTAAAATGTTTGACGTGAAATGTTGACGTAAAATTATTAACTTATTAAATCATAATTATCTTCTTAATTTTTTTAGGACATTACACACAATTACTAGAACTATCAAGATCTGAAATTTCAACGCTGTACCTATGTCTATTTTGATGTAATCAATTTTACGACGTCATCATTTCACGTCAAACGCCGCTGAGCTGTAATTCCGGCTTAATTGTTGCACTTCAACTGCAATAAAAATGTTAAGCATATCTCACTGTATTTTGTTTCAACTTATGATTTCTCGGTGTCGGTCTACATGTTTTTGAATTTCTATGTAAAGCGCTGAGGTATTTATGTTTAGGCGAAAATTTAGAAGTTTTTTTATATTTAGCTAGTCACTTTGAACTATTAGCAGGTTTATTCTGATGATATATAACAAAACATTTCAGGCCTCTCACGTTGTGTCTGTCAGTTGACTTAAAGTTAGCATCATATACTCACAATGTGTTTATATAAAGCAATGTCAGTGCTGGTCAGTTTGGTGAATTAAATATTTAAACATGATGTTCTGAACGAACTGGATCCGCATAAATACATAAATGGTGCAAATCAAACCGCTGAACATGTCGAGATACGCGAGTTAAATATTCACATTTTTCCGCCAGTGAGGGTGAAATTTCCATGTGATGCAAATGTTTTGTCTTTGGCGGCCTGCACACTAGTTGACACGTGTGTCAGCTGGTCTTTGTCAACTCAAGATTTCGGCTTCACGTGTCGCAGAGCGATCTCCGAAGGCACTTGGCTCAGCCCCCCCCCCTAAAATTTTAGCTACATAGTGGCGGAATGGCGCCATGGCGCTGGCGCCATTAGTTGGCGCCATTGGCGTTGGCGCCAGCGCCACGGAACGCTGTATATGTATGTAAATATACATACAAAACAGCAAAAACCGCAACATTGAGTGTATTTATTACGATGTGCCGCCACATGTAGTAAATCTATGATAATACCTTATCTCTGGTGAAGAATGCGAGTCTGGTCTCGCCCCGGGAAGGGGGGGGGGCTGCAGCCCCCCCCCCCCTGGATACGGCCCTGACTTGGGGCAATGTTGAAAACTAAATATTACGGCAAGTGTATTGGTTTATCAATCTGCGGCACGTGAAGCTGAAATCTGAGTTGACACACGTGTCAACTAGTGCGCTGTCAGCCTTTGGTGCAGTTCCGCCTGTATGCTGTGCCCACCCGACTTGACCCGCGGAATGCACTCTCACATCTTTCACTACCTTGTTTCAATTTGGCTTTCCATTCTAGGCAACTGATTACTATTACCGGATGTTCGATGACACTCGTGCCACCAGGGTTTCTTCTTTTGAGGTGTTCGCTTGCGGATTTTGATAGTTTGATGGTTGTATGGAGGTATTTATCTGTATCTATTTGCCTATTTAGATATACGCTTTGAATCCAGTGTGCTCTTAGGTTGGGTCCGCTGAGTTCGAATTTTCATACTTTTCCGATGTAAAAATGTCCAGCTTTCGAAAGTTTGAAAAATTCTCCCAGCCCCCTACTAGGAAATCCCCAGCTAGGATTACCTTACTTTATAGTATTTTGTAAATAAATATTACTTAATGCCTACCGTATTTCTCCGATCAAAGCACCCCTGGTGCTTTACAAAATTGGAGCTATTTTCAAACTAATTTTGAAGTGCCATGTATAGCACCCTGGTGCAATGCAAATCACAGGGTGTTATACTATGTTTTGTTTGACACCGATAAAATACTAAGGTAAGCGCGATCATTTGGCTTCACCATGACTCTCTATTCTCCTTTTTAAAGTTGTATGATACTAACTGTATCTACCTAACTATGTGTTGCAAATCTGTGATTAGTAAGGTTGCAATGCTTTTGCAACAATCCCACGACCCACAAATCTTTGAACTCAAGCACCACTTCAACTGTTTGATTTCGCCGCAGCACGCAAAAGAACGCCGCGCGCCACGCGATGCAATTAAATAGGCATAGGCGTCACAGAGCACGCCGCGCGCCACGCGAAAAACTCTTATGCAACAGATGGTCTTCCAAACTTTCCTCTCGGCAATATCATTTAGGTGAGGCAACAGATAATTACCAAAATTTTTTTTGTGAAATGTAAAGCACCCGGGTGCTTTATACGGAACATAATACCCAGCATAGCACCCCGGGAGCTTTGAACGGGGGGGTGCTTTGATCGGAGAAATACGGTAGTGGACTTTTCGGAGGCGTTAACCAGGGGACCTCGCCTTTGCGACACACTTTTCACTAAGTTTAGTGCGGCCGATTTTGCAAAACTTTGATCTGCCATTTTATGTCTCTGAAACCTTTTAGCAAAAGTATGGCCATGAAAAGACATTCAGTTGTTTAAAAAATACCTGCATATTTTCATTCGCTGACGTAAATACAAATACGCACATTAAATTCCCGCTATTTTTTTGCAAAGGCCGGCCGCCGCGAGCGTCACACGATACCCGTCGGTTATTTATTTGTTTATCGCCTGCTTCACTATTCTGATGTTTATTTGCAGGTTCCCGTGACTACTGTAAACACGTGGGGAGGCGTGCGGCTATACTATGGGATGGGAAAATCGAACTGTTGAAGCATAGTTGTTAAAACGTATTTACGTTTACTCAAAAAGTACGTATACTTGAATACCGAGTAAATACGTTTACGTATGCTTTCAAAAAGTACATGTACTCCCTTAACGTATATTTTTTCAAAGTAATCGAGTACAGAAAACGTATTTCAGATAGGCTTTGTTACAGGCTTTTCAAGGCATATATGGGGAAAAAGGGAGAAAAGACTGAATAATCTGAAAAAATTGGCAAAAATAGCTGAAAATAGGCACATAAGACATAAACTAGTGAATTTGAAGGTTAGAATGGTCAAAACATATGAAAATCAGTGTTCTTGAGTGAAAATTGGGACAAAATTCCTTTAAAAAATATTCAGGTTTATGTTTCTTGGGGGTGGAAGGTATTTTACTCTCGTTTACGTTTTCTGTGGGGGAAGTATTTTACTCATGTTTACTCATGAGTAAAAGTAAAAAATAATTACTTAACGTTTTCTGTACTCAGGGGTGAGTAAAAATATATACTTTAGGTTTACGTATACTTTGAAAAAAGTTCGGTATAATAATTTTAACAACACTGTTTTGAAGCTGTCCCTTGAGTTGCTTAGCCACGCCTCCCTACATTCCCTCCAATCATTATTCAGTGTGATATTCTTCCATATAATCACATACCTAGAAGGCAGATTTTCTATCAATTTCGTAATTTCCAGTGATTCACATATTTTATTTCTTTCGATGTTGTCTAAACATTTGACATTTTTATTCATCGCGTATATACATCTCGGAAGCATTTGAAACACTCGACTATATTGGATGGGATTAAATGTGAGTATTGCATTGTCATTTGTCAACATGAAATTTTAGTGATTTGTGGAATGGTGCTAGCGTCTATTCTGCTGCCATTTTGGGAGGATTAACGTGGATTTTACGTAACTGGACACTTGGATTGGAAACAAATAATACGGGGTCACAAAAACATATTACGTAGCATCACCCGACATCCTTATCACCACTAAACTCCTCCGCATTGTAACTATCGAAAAACTACAATGGTTAATTGCAGCGCGCATCAATAAAAATATTTCCATTTTGCACTATAAAAAAACACGGGAATCATTGGCGGCCAGCATCCGACAGCAATTGCGACAGTTCGTTGCTTTCCATCGAGGGGGACGGCACGTATATTGGCGCGTTGCCAAGTGTTTGGGGGCTCGCCGCTTCGGACTGGCGCGCGTTGTTCGCCGGCCGCTCTGGCAGCTCCAAGTCGCACCGGTCGGGCACGCGCGTGCTGGCGGTGCCATTGAGCCCGGTGCTGGCGAAGCGCGACAGTTTGTGCCTGCCGCTCTGCGGCCGGCGCGACGCCTCGACGCTGTTGCCACCGGCGAGCGTGTCCCTTTTGGCGCCGCGCGCGTGCGACATGCTCGCCGACAGCTTGTGCGGCCTGACGGCGGCGCTGTGCAGCTCGCTCAGGTGCGACGTGGGCGACGCCAATTTGCTGCGCTTCGCCAGCCGCCGCCGCGGCAGCCCGCTGCTGCCGCTCACGAGCACGCTGCGGCCGGCGCGCGACAGCAGGTTCAGCTCGTTCATGTGCCGCGCGTCGAAATTGACCAGCCTGCGCGACGGCGCCGTGTGGTGTGCGCTCGAACAAATGAGTTATTTCCTCGAAATACCCCCAGGTCTGAACGAGGTTATGACAAATGACCCCCCCCCCCTCGAAATAACCCCACAAATATTAAGTTCAAGGACGTAGCCTAAGGGAGGGGTGGCCACCACCCCCCCCCCTTCCCGGGCCAGACAAAAAATCTGCCAGAATAGGCACTTCCATAAAGCGATTTTATCACCAGTTTGAAAAAATTTTGCGCGCTAGCGCGCATTTTTCCTTCACGCGACAGGTCTTTTCGGCTAACCGGTCGCGGCAGCTCCAAATCCTGTGAAAATGCACTGAAAATGTGAAAGTCTTGTGCACGTCGCTGTATATAAATATCTGTAAATACAAACATATTCAGCGATCTGTGGCGCCAATGCCATCTGTGGCGCCTACGAATGGCGCTGTCCCTATGGCACCATTCCTAGTGATGTTAAAGGCACCGGGAAAAATGGCACCGCACCGCACCGGCACCTTTGCCAACGCATGAAAAGGACACCTGGCACCCTGGGGCACCGGCCAGAAAATGGCACCGCACCGCACCGGCACCGGTGCCTTTTGGAAAAAATGGCACCGGCACCGAAGGGCACCGGCGGGTTGCCGGTGCTAGCACCGAAAGGCACCGCACCGAGCTGGAATTTCTGAAGTAAATATCGGGCAGTTTCTCAGTGGTCTCACCTTTGGAAGTGCATATTTCCATGAATTTTCAACCGATTTTGATGGTTGAGCACTTAAAATGATCAGAATGATGTGGCAATCACTTTTATGAAGCAATTACCGTATTTCCTCGAAATACCCCCGGGGGGTTTATTGTTTCAGAGTGAGAATTTTGAGGGGGGGTTAAACGAGGGGGGGGGGGTATTTCGAGGGGGGGGGGGTTTATTATTTCGCCAGAAATTTTTTGAAATCCCAGTACTGAAATGTCGTCTGAAACGTACGCAGACGTCGAAAAATGCAACAAAAATCGCCATTTATAAGACTCTAAAGACATTTATAAATGTGTAGACGTACAAACACTGTTCTCACATAACAGAGTCATCGTTTTTCACGTGTGTTCTGCATTGCCCGGATGACAAACCGCAGCCTTTGTCATTTACGTTCTCTATACACTAAATTTGGGGGGGGGGGTATTTCGAGGGGGGGTTTATAAGTTCATAGTGTCCATTTTGAGGGGGGGTATTTCGAGGGGGGGGGGGTATTTCGAGGAAATACGGTACAATGATTACAAATGAAAGATAAAATATTTAATTCACTACAATGTCCATAGCCACTATTGTCTACTGATTGGAATCGTTGCTGTACACAGAATGGAACTATATCTGTCCTAAACTGACTAGTGATGTAAAGGCACCGGGGCACCGGTGCCCCGGTGCCTTTACATCACTAGCCATTCCCTTACTACATGGCTTAAATTGTAGTGGGGGCGCGGCCCCCCCCCCCGTTTGCCCGGCTCCGTATACAATCCACCCCCTCCCCCCGCTCAAAAATCCTGGCTACGTCCCATCACTAAGTCTATAGACGCTTATACATGTCGGTTATTGTTGCATTTTTCTACGTCTGCGTACGTTACAAACAAAGAAAAAGTAGGGTGAGGTTAAAAAAATTATGGCAAAATAATAAACCCCTCGATAAACCCACCCCCCCCCCTCAAAATTCGCACTCTGAAAAAATAAACCCCCTGGGGTTATTGCCAGAAAATACGGTAATTAGATGGCGCATCGCTTGAACTCACTTGGTAAACTGTAGCGAGTACACGAAGCCGGCTCTGAAGCGCCTGTTCTTCCAGCAGTAGATGATGGGGTTGACGAAGCTGTGCGACATGGCCAGCACGTGCACGGCCCAGTAAATGTACAGGATCTTGGGGTGGTAGCCGATGCACGGGTCCGCCGCCAGGATGATGTTCATGAGCAGGTTCTGCGGCAGCCAACACGCAGCGTAGAGGAACGACACCAGCACCATCATGAACACCATCTGGGTGATGGGCGCTTGGTTGGGAGATTGGAATTGAGGCGTCCAATTCTAAAAGTCCACAAGTCCAAAATATGGACATTTCGAGTCAGGACCGGAAACGTCATCTGGGGCTACTCAGGCCCATTTTTCATTATTTTCCGTAAATTTTTTGACCTCACATGCCTATATACGATTGTGCCAAACTTGACATTTTTTGGGAAAACTGCAAAAAAATTGCGCAAGAAGTCGATAAGCACACTTTGGGCTAAAAGTCGACGAGTCCATTTCCCTCCACAAAACAGTTTTGCTCTGACCAAATGGAATTTTATGGACACCCTACTTTTCACATAAAGGTTGAGGGCAGCGGCAAAAAATTTGACAGTTTTGTCAACATATGGAACTTAATGGTATGCATGAGAAAGCCAAATTGGACCTGGAATTGCGTCTGAAACTTAAAATGCGATTTACTCAAAATCGTATTTTGTGGACTTGTCGACTTTTAGAATTAGACGCCTCAATTGTTAATTGAAATAGTCGTCAATTCTGAATTGTTAAAAATAACTCGATTGCGCTAATGCGACATGTCGCCATTTACCGCATTTCTTCTAATACAACGGCATACCTTCAATAGAATGGCACTTCCAATACAACGGCAAGTAAAACAGTGTAAATAGGTCAACCGGCGAAATCAATCATCAGCACCCGTCCAATACCTTATGCACCGAGTCCTTCCTATCCTTAGCGCGCGCCTCCGCGTGCGCATCGTGCTCCGACCCGCCGGGCATGCGGCCCGACTGCGCCAGGCTGCCGATGGCCACGCCGTAGGTCACCTGGGGGGCAGTCCCGGACCCTGTAAAGTGCCCTGTAAAATGGCAAATGTCACGCAAAGTGTCAAAAGTCATGTAAAATGCCCCGCAAAATGGCAACCGAGTTGCCATTTTGCAGGGCATTTTGCATGACCTTTGACACTTTGCGTGGCATTTGACATTTTACAAGGCACTTTACATGGTCTGGGATTGGCGCCAGCAGCACGGCCAGCGGGATGACGTACTGCAGCGCGAGCAGCATGTGGCCGTACGCCTCGCCCATGTCCTCCGACCAGACTTCCATGCACTGCGGCTGCCCGTCTTGTTCGATCAGTCGCTGTTGAATTTATTTAAATGTCATGATTTCAGAGTCTTTTTACAGCCAAGGTGTGTGAGAATTAACACGTGATTCGATGCAAAAATCCATTATTGCAGTCACATCAGATGTACATTTCTGTCGCTTTAGATTCACTTAATATACAGCACAGACGGTTATACTGAGCCTGAATTCTTATAAAGTCGGGTAAATTTTACAGTTGGCTTAAGTTATACAGTGCAGCCGCATCAAAATCGCAGTACCCAGTCCGACAGTCGGATTAACAAAAAATCACACTTTTGATAAATTTTTCATGGCTTAAAATCTCGCACTCTGAGATCTCGCCGAACCTACACAAAACCTCCCCGTCGAACAAACTGTAAAACTTCATCAAAACCACACCTGTGCGAAGAAGACTGGCGTGCCCACGAGCACAGAAACAGCCCAAACTGCAGCGATGAGCCTGGAAGCGCCGGTGTGCGTCAGGCGCAAATTCAGCCGCAGCGGGAACGATATTGCCAGGGGGCAGTCGCAGACCCTGTAAAATGCCGCGTAAAATGTCAATTGTCGTGCAAAGTGTCAAAGTCATGTAAAATGCCCTGCAAAATGGCAACTCGTTGCCATTTTGCAGGGCATTTTACATGACTTTTGACACTTTGCGCGACATTTGACATTTTACACGGCATTTTACCGGGTCTGGGATTGGCACCAGGCACTGGTCGATGCTGATGGCGACGAGCGTGTAGCTGCTCAGCACCACCGAGGTGGTCTGCGCGAAGTGGATCAGCACGCACAGCACCGCGCCGAACGGCCAGTAGTGGATGATCAGGATCGACCTGGGGGGGGGGAGATTTGGGTGGCTAGAAACCAGTGCACTAGTTTACCCGGTGCACAAGTAGCAATATCCGGTGCCAATGTAGACCTGGTGATCAGGTACGCCCCCGTACTTGAGAACTGGGTCTTCATGGGCACGTTAGGGGTTCAGTATGGGGGTGAAGGGGGGATACCCCCAAACGCTCCAGTTATCTAAATACATATCTATCTAGCGATTTTTTCTCCCTTCTTTCCTTCTACCGAAGGCTTGAAAAACCCTATATATTGGGTCTTGAACCCCTGCGAACACCCCCCCTGCAAAACAACAAGTATACACATGATTAGTGATGGAATGGCACCCTTACGACGCACCATGGTGCCCCTTTTACTACTTCTGCTACTTGTGCACCGGGTAAACTTGTGCACCGGCAGAGGCTCATCGTCATACACCTATGCAACAATTTTTTCGTTTTTTTCGGTGTCCCAATTTTGGCACCTACTTGATTGATAATTGGTCTCCCACGTATTATACTGTATGTGTATGCATGTTTTTGCAGCTGATGTTCACTAGCATTGCTTTCGTTGCATGAATAATGGAATATGTATTCAGACTTGCAGGTTTTATCAACTAAATAAACCCAATTCACACAATATATTGATCATACATTTTACCTAATATTCCGACGAAAAAAAAAACCCCCTCGATTAATTTCTCAGTCAAAAAGTCGAAAAAACGAAAAAAACGCCCCGGGACCTATTTCAGGATACCTATACGGTAAGTATTTAAAATCCTCGCACCCACCAAAAAGTAAAGGGTATGCAGAAAATGGCCATGAGCAAGTCGGCCACCGCCAAGTTCAGTATGAGCAGGTTGGTGGGCGTGCGCAGCCGCTTGAAGTGCGCCACCATGTAGACGACGATGGCGTTGCCGCCCGCCGCCAGCACCGTGATCAGCATGTACACGAGCACGGCGACGCACTTGGCCCCGGGGGCAGTCCCGGACACTGGAAAATGCCCTGGAAAATGTCAAATGTCACGCAAAGTGTCAAAAGTCATGTAAAATGCCCTGCAAAATGGCAACCGAGTTGCCATTTTGCAGGGCATTTTACATGACTTTTGACACTTTGCGTGACATTTGACATTTTCCAGGGCATTTCACAGGGTCCGGGACTGGCACCAGGTGCCGAGCAGCTCCGGCTCGTCGCCGTCGCACGGCTCCGCGTCGGACGACCCGTTCCAGCGCAGGCCTTGTCTATTCATGGACATGGACAGGTTCATGCTGCCAGCTGCCGCCATGCGGCCGCTGCTGTGTTTTTTCTATGCCGCGGCCAGTTAGTGAGTGGATAAATAATTCATCGTTTCGGCTGTTGCGCTGCTGCGAGTGAAACGCGCAGACGTTGGCAAAGGAAATGCTGTCTAATACTTTTGTAAAAGGTAGATGTGCCGCCGCGTGCGGTACTTTTCGCGTTATCATACACGCCGACGGTGGACTGCAAATAAACGGTGGGGGGAGCTATGACAACGGAACAGAATAGCGCCGATAGAGTTACCTGCGTTTTTGCGTGACGTCCGCAATAAAAATAGTCTTGTTTGCATTTGCGCCACGCAGCGTGCTCATAAACGCGTCTGCGCGGCTGTGCTGTGCATGGACTTTTTTCATGAACTCTCCCGCGCACGTAAGATGCTAAATAGCATGGGTTGACGACACTGTGATAGCTTGCGATAAACTATTTACGTGTCCACATTTTTTAACGCAAGCGATGTGTTTGATGTCGTGCTACACGGTCGTGTTCCAAAAAAGAGTTATGCATAAACGAAGGGGTCTTGAAATGTGTTTAGGTACTTATATCCCAAATCTTCAATGAAAATGATTTCACAAAAGCAATAGATAAACAACAACACGCACGTCAAATCACTGCCCTACCTACTTCTCCGGCGCGGTAAAAAGCCTTTGCTTAGCAAACCTGTCCGATTTATTTTCCAATCAAAAAGTACTAAAAAATTAGAATTTCAACACTGCGGCGGCGGGCTGCCGTCGCCTGACCGATTGAGCAAACATTTCGCCGCGCTGCATGCATATTTATTTCCATCTCGCTAAACTGGGCAGGGGGGGGGGGATTTATTCCCATAAATGGATGAAATAGTGCCCACCTAAATCCCGCGTCTGGTCGACGCGAGTAGAAACAAATACGAAATCTACAGGAGGACGACCGCCCGGCGGCCTGGTAATGGGTTCGCGTGGAACCGGCGGCCGCGGGTGAGCAAACAGTGCAACTGCGGCGCGGCGGCTGCGGATCCCTGCCGTGCGGCCGACGCACCCACTCGGAGCGGCGGGGCGGCGCGTGAAATCTGCCGCCACTATCAGACGGGCGGCCGCATTGTTGCGCCGCGTGAGACGCAACCGCTGAGAAACAGCGCAGTGAGCAGTGCGTTGCAACTTGTTGATTGATGATGCAACATGAAACGCGCAATCGTGTCACTTAACGGATGCTCATCGAATGTGAGATGTTATCCGCACGCGTAAAATGAGTGCATGTAAATACACTACCGTGCAGAATAGTTGAGACTTTTTGCACTGCGTGAGTAATGTTGCCAGAATTTTGAAATGGTTGATATGTAAAACATTTGGATACTATACATGGGTACCCTGGGGGGTTGACTACACGTGCCCAGGATGACCGCCTCTCAAGTTCAAATCTGCATATATTCCTAGTGTACAAACATATTAACTCAGTTTGTTCATGTTTCAGAATAGTTGAGACTTTTCTTGTTTTGGGCAGTAGCCACCCAGTATCTCACTTTAAAGTCTATATCCAATTCCTATGTTCATTTTTAACAACATTTTTAGCATGGCAACTGCTTGCCCGCATTGCTGAGCTCTGTGTGCAGCAAGAAACATTCTAAGCATGAACAGCATATTGCAATGCATATATGGAACTGTGGCATTTATTTATTTTTGCTGCAGTTTTGCATCCATTGCCAGCAACTCAGAAATGGGGGTAGGCATACTACTGAGTGGGGCTATTTGGTGTGTAATTTTGAGGTTTTGGCTTTGCTCTATTAGGGAGAAAAGTTGGCCCAACTGTGAATGAGTAATGTGTAATTATTTTGTATGGAATGAAGATGAAAGCTTGTGAGTGCTATAACTTTTGATTGGAAAGAGATATTGTAAAAGAATTTTTGTCATGTTAATTCTCTCTATCTAAAGTATTTTATAGACTGTTCGAAAACACAATTTTATTCCTGAAAACCCCAGTAAAATCAGCATAAAATATTTAGACACCATTGATAATTTTGAAGTGCCAGAACTTTTGATTGGAAAGAGATATTGAACTCATTTTTGTTTTAAATGAATCCCCGTTGTCTAAAGTATATGATAGCATGTTCAAAAAAATCATTTTTCCATGTTCAAAAACTGTGCTAAATCGAGATACAGAAATTAGACATCACTAAACCGACTGCAAAAATAGAATCTGCAGGTTTTCCCAATTATTTTAAGTGTTGAATGATCGAAATCGGTCCAGAAATGGTTGAGTTATCAAGCTTTAAAAACACTCATCCAGATTGCCCATTTTTGGTATATTTATTGACCATCTTTTTATAGACCCCCCTTATCTCGGGCCTGGGGGATTATTTGAGCAAACAAAAATTTATCGTGCTAGCCCCAGCATCAAACCCCCACATACTCAAACGGCATCAAAATTGGGCAAGGGACAAGAAATTGGGAAGCAAAAAAGTGTGGTGGACCCACAGCCTACTGTTTCTCTATGTGTGAAAAGTCTCAACTATTCTGCACGGTAGTGTATATCGATGGATTATATGTATAAAACTGTACAACCTATAACCGAATACGGCTGAAAAAATTGTATATTAAGTAGGTATAATACGTTGCTTTTGCCCTGTCTATCATTCGTCTGTAATAATTACGTATATCCGGGCGCCGCAGTGGCAGCGCTGTAAATATCACTGAGAAGCATGTTTGACGAGGGCATGGCTGTCATTCAATTATGGAAATCGGCTGTTATTTTACCTATGGCCCTACACACACTAGTCGAAACGACACCAAATGTCAAATGGTTCCTATCCCAATTCAAAGTTTGCTAACGAGCCGACCAACATCGTTAAAATGCAAAATTGTTGAATAAATATTGACCCAAATGAAGCTCTATTGTTGCAAAAGGTATTGCGATATGTGCAATGAACAAATCCGGCATGTGTATACAATAATGTGTAGCCGTGTCACTCATCAACAAGCTCCGAATTGGGATCGGAACCAGTTGACATTTGGTGTCATTGTCAAACAGTGCGTGAAGGGTTTATATCCCAGCCCTGACAGCCGCATAAATCATTTCTGTTTCCCGACGATTTCTGTTTCCAAGGAGCGGTCAACTTTGCATATCATCTAGAATGAAAATAGGTATATGTAAATATATCCACTTGTAAATACATAGGTATACTGTAATTTACTCAAAATACACCCTTCAATGACCCCCCTCGAAATACCCCCAGGACTGAGTGACCTGGGGAAAAGATTAATCCCCGCCACTCGAAATAGCCTCCGTCTGGAGTGTTTCCTTCAGAAAAATTGGGTAGCAAACGGTCCACGGAGTATACACGTTTGTGTAGCGATCTAGGTTCATGTTTCCAAATATAAGCCCCCAAATCTATATACCTTAAATACCCGACGGAAAAGTCCCCCACCCCGCTCGAAAAGGCCCCCGCGATTTAACCCGTCTCAAAATTTGCTGGCGTTTTAATGTCGGAAATTCCAATGAAAAATGTCGTGGAAAAATTGTCAAATCTTGACCTAAAGTTCATATCTCGAAAACTATCAGAGGTATTTTGATAATTTTGGACACAGTATAAATATTGTTTAGTACTTTTCAATTGAGGGATTGACCTACTAGCGTTTTTGTCTATTTGTGATTTGTCGAGACTGAATTTGTCATTTCACCTTTGATTTGTCGTCATGCTGTAACTCCACATTGACACCATGAAACCGGGAACCGACTGAAGAGATAGCTATGAAATGAAGTTTGAATTACAATCAACGATTTGAAAACTATTTTCAAAAACAACTTCAATTGGGAAATTTGGGATCTGAAAGGTGGAAACAAAAAAAAACTTACTACAAATATTTTGGTACATAAAATGCGTGGTGCCAATGGACTATAAATGCAACCTGAAAAACTGGAATTCAATCTAAAAACTCGATAAAACCGCACGATGCAGGTTTAACCCCAACAACAAAACCATTCAATTAACAAAGTGATCTCTCGGGGATTCGGAGTGATACCATATATTTAGCTTCGAAGAAGCTTACCGAATCTTTTAAGGAAAAAAGCAGCTTCCCATCAAAGTTTCCCAAAATAGAGTAGCCGCACATTGCAACGAATGCGATAATGGCCTCACAAAATCCAGCGGGTAATAGAAGCTTGACGGGAATCCGTTCCGTGCCGTGGGGAATTCATTAGCTTGACGTTTGATTGAAAAATTTACCATTAACTCATCCTTTAACGGAACATAAAAAGCATAGTAACTTGATTCGAGTGCACTCTGAGATTTGATCCATTTTGGTAGGGTGTCAACTTTCCGTTTTCCGTTTTCCGTTTCCGCTTTCCGCAGGCAAATTTTTATTCCGTCTCTGTTTCCGTGTTCCGGCTGCTAAATTTTTTTTCCGTTTCCGTTTTTCTTGCTCATTTTCCGTTTTCCGGCTAAAATTTCAATTTTTCCGCCTTTTTCCGTGTTCCGGCTCTATTGTCTGTTTTTCCAACTTTTTTTCATTTTCTGGCTCAATTCTCTGTTTTCTGTTTCAGCCAAACTGGTAAACATGCATGCAGGTTCTCAATTATGTGAATTGTTTCTATTTCTAGCAAGATTTCTGCAAATTTTTTTATTTCTGGATCAATTTTTGCAATTTTTTTCCGTTTCTGGCAAAATTTCAGCAAATTTTTTCTGTTTCCAGCACAATTTCAGCAAATTTTTCCGTTTTCCGGCCTTTCATGTTTCCGTTTTCTGTTTTCTGGCAGGTGCAAATTTTTTTCCGTTTTCTGGCAATTGCAAAATTTTTTCCGTTTCCGTTTCCGTTTTCCGGCAAGTGCAAATTTTTATCCGTTTCCGTTTCCGTTTTCCGCCAAAAAGTTTTTGTTGACACCCTACATTTTGGTTGAATTGGGAATGAATTTTCACATCGGCGGCACTAGTTGATGTGAATACCACCGCGTTTCAACCAGTATTCGGATTGGGGGCACTTATCAGCTGTCTCATTGCAACCAACGATAACAAAAACGTACATATTAAAACACAGAAACTCATTGGGTTTCTGTGTTTTTGTTTTACACAGAAACATGCAAACTGCAAAATTAAGTTTTTGTATTGGAGAACACAGAAACAGGGAAGCACAGAAAACACAGAAATGTTGTTTGGGAGGGCCTCCTCTCAGCAACCACATTGAAGACCCCTGCATGGGGTTTTGTTAATGCTGACCATGTGCACATGTTTGTTGATTTCTGTGGTGCTTTTTCCTACATTTGAAGGCAGGCATTGATGTTTTTCTGGTGGCGATCAGAGTTCCTGTAAAATTTCATGCAAAGTGTAAACAATAAAGTAAAATATCATGGAGAATGCCAAATTCCCAGTAAAAAAGTGCAATCTTACATTTCCAGCACATTCCAAAACACAGGTACTCGATTTTGGAAAACTCAAAACACAGAAAATGTTTCTAAGAAAACTTCCCATTATTGAGTGCAAGCATTCGCATGGAATTTTAGTCTAGCCAGGCAAAATGGAAAGAAAAATGAGCGCGGCACATTCCGCTCTGACCGAATTTGTCGGGAGGGTGGATGTAAAGTTTGAAAAGACATCCTGAAAAACATTGGCACACAAAGGCTGTGAAATAGCGGTTCAACCTATAATTAGGGGCACGGGAAGCGAGTATTGCAGCAACTGTAACTGCAACTGCAACTTTCAGTCGACTGTGATAGTGACGCTGTATTTTGCATTTATTTATCATACATGCTGAAAAAGTATGCCGTGTATTTATGTATTTATTTATAAACCACAGAGGCAAATCTGAGCGAGCAAATCGCACACAGCGGCCGAGCGTCACTGCGGCGCTATTTGAGCGAGCCGCGCTGCGCCGCGCCGCTCTCACCACAGGTCCCAGTTCTGCAAAGTGAGAAGTGAAATGGCAAAGGCGAAGTAAAAGCGCAAAGGCGAAGTGAAATGGCAAGTGAATTGGCAAGTGAATTGGCAACTGAAATGGCAAAAGCAAAGAGAAATTACTTTTTATTTTTATATCGCTTTTGCCAATTCACTTGCCGTTTCACTTCGCCTTTGCGCTTTTACTTCGCCTTTGCTATTTCACTTCTCACTTCTCATTTTGCGGAACTGGCACCAGGTCGTCGTCACATTACGCACAATCCGAGCCGCCCAGGAGCGCTCTGAAGCCAGCTACTTTTACAAGTCTCACGCGGCCAATTTTAGCTCGTTAAATGCGCGGCGGCATAGACTCGCGTAAGCAATTCGGAGTTTATGGATTTCGAAATATATTTAAATACGAGCTATCGGAGTGGCTGCATAGTTGAATACGCGGGTAAACATGTGTCAAATTTAATATGGAATCTAATTGACTCGACGCATTCTTTTCGGGCAGCTCCATACACTGTGAATACTATCTACCGTATTTCCTCGGAATACCCCCATGTCTGAGCGAGCTAAGGAAAAATTTACCCCCCCCCCCCCCTCGAAATACCCCCCGTCTGGAATGATACTAATCATTATGATGCATGATGCTTCCCGGAAGTGCGAATGTTTCCTCGAAATACCTCCAGGGGGTTTATTTTTTCAGAGTGGAAATTTTGAGGGTAGTGTTTCGAGGGGGGCTTATTCGAGGGGGTAATATTTTCGCCAGAAATTTTCGTAAATATCGTAGTAAAGAATGGGCTTTTACATACCTAAAACTGGTAATAAACATCACCAAACGGGACATATTAGAACATACAAATGTAGATAGGTAGCTGTACAAACTACTCTATGTATAGCTGCGATGAGATTTGGCCCCAATAAATACATGGTGTACATCGTATACATGATGTACCTCATTCAAGAGGGGGGTATTTCGAGAGGGCGTTGTTGTTTCCTCAGCTCGAAAACACCTGGGAGTATTTCGAGGGGGGTTAATTCAAGGGGGGAGGGGATTTCGATGAAATACGGTAAATATTTAGATGATGTATTTATTCCTGCCAGTTTTCATCGCAGCTACACATAATAAGCTCCGCCCGCTCGAGGGCGGAGTACCCCTCCTCCAAATTTGCACTCATTTTAACAAAAATAACCCCCTGGGGGTATTTCGAGGAAATACAGTAATCTGAGCATGTGCGCTGCCCGGTGGTTTGTGGTTCTGATTGGCGGCTTAAAAAACAAACGTGTCCGGCAAATTAAATTCCTCACAACGTGGGATTGAACGGGGCGAAGGAAATATGAACGGGTGACACGAACAGAACGGTCCGGTAAATACGTTAACAGCCCATGTGCCCGCCGTGTAGTCAATAGATGCCCGCAGGCGCCGGTAGGCCACACTGAGCTGTTTAAAAATTACTGTGCCATATTTTCAAGCCGCCTGCAGGTAAACAGTTAGAGCTTGAAACTATTGGTTTGGGAAATTTAAAACTGCATTCCCCGGTATACCTACTTATAAGTCAGATCTGTGAAAGGTAGGTTACTGTACTTTTGGAGACGGTAACTGAATACATACATCTATTTCGGTATTTTGAATTGGCTGCGTCGCATCACAGGTATTTGTAAAAAAAATAGCCTGGTACATGAAGTGTGAATTTTCATATGTGAAAATATTTATCCAACTTACAGTAACTTAAGTTACAGGGCCATTACCAGATAACGATAAAAATAACATAAGAACTGGTACAGCAACTGCAACTGAAACTTTTTTAACTATTACTGTAATTACAGTTTTGCAACAATTAGATTTCCAACTGTACATATCCCATATTCAGGTTGAGACTGCTGCCCCGGTCGCCATTACGGTCCTATTGTATTTCGCACTTTTCAGGTTAAAAACCCTATTTAGCTCATAAATAGTTGTTGAAACCTATTGACGTTTACTCGAAAAAAACGTAGAGTTCACCTACAGTCGAGTACTGAAAAAAACGTAGAGTTTACCTACACTCGAGTACTGAAAAAAACGTTTATGTTTCCTGCAGTAAAAATACCGGTACAATGCGAGTACAGAAAACGTATTTTAAGGGGCATTTACAGGCCCTTACCTAGAAAATAAAGAAATCTTGAATAAAAGCATATCAGATTCCTAAGAAATACTGATCAAGAGAAAGAAAACACATCTTTCATGTCTTCCAGAGTGAAAATTTAAAAAACACTAACTTTTACATTTTCTGCCAAAAAATATACCTACTCGCTTTTACGTTTACTGGGAGGAAAAATACCCACTTTTACGTTTTCGCTGAAAAAAAAGTAGTTTACTCACGTAGTGTAAAAACGTAAAAAAAATTATACTCAGCAATGAGTAAAATTAATATACTTTGTGTCTACGTTTACTTTGAAGAAAGGTCAATACGTTTAACAACTCTGATTTAGCTATGACCGCAAGTTTTGTCTAAAATCGTCGTGCGTCATGCGACCGCGTGCATTATCATATTCATAAGAGCATGCTAAATGTGTATGTACCTATGTACAGTTGTGAAAAACAGGAACATCGTCTAGCGACTTTGCCCTGGTACCTCTGCTTTACGGAACTCCAGTCCAGCCCCAAATTCAATTAGAACCTAAGGTGCATGTAAGGCGCCGCGAGTTACAAGTAAGCGATTTTGGTCAATCGGCCGTGCAGGGGTCTCGAATGGGGGGGGGGAAGGGGGGTGCGGAAGGGTAACCCCTCAGACCGCCCAGCTATCTATCTTTCCCGGAGGCTGCTCAGCTATTTGAGAAATATAAATAGAAGTATAAATATAATAAAAATTTTGCTCAACCACCCCAAAAACGTTTTTTTCTAGTCATCTATCCCTCCGGAGGAGCGATATACTATCCATGCAAAGCCAGGACAGTAAAAATTCGCGATATTATACCCCCCGCGGCCGTGCCGGTGAAACTCGAGTGTAGGGCGCCTCACGTGCGCCCTACAGCCCCATTCAATCTGGCCCCCGGGTCCGTTGGGGAACACCCACTGCGATTTTGAGCGCCAGGTGCGCAGGTGCATCTTTTAGGCTGATTACCTATATCCGTTCAAAATGGAGGAGACATATTTAGGTCACGGAAATAAAATTGGTCCGGCACAATTTTTTGGCGCTCAGATATCTTTGCATCCGAACTTTGCCGACACGTTGCCGGATTCAACCTTCTTTATAATGGCGGCCATGTACAGAAACAACGCGAAGGGCTGATTTAATTTGGCGTTTTTTTTGCCTCCAACAACACACCATGTAGGAAGCTCTCAGTGTTGAGAGCACTGCATTAGCGATGGGACAGATTTTGCGTGCACACACTAGTTTAGTTTTCGACCGACTTTAAAAAGTTTTGAAAAATCATAACTTTTGACACATTTAAGTTGACCATAATGAGTTATTTTTAATCTCCATCAGCAACAAATAATAGACAGGAAAGACGCTATTGTGCTAAACGCAAGTGCGTTTAAAGTTGATTTATGAGTTTCCCAATTTTTTTTCTAAATTTCGGTTGATTGGTATATAGGTATATACGGACGAAATCTGTATTCCTCGAAATACCCCCCCCCCCTCGAAATGGGCACTATCAAAAATTTTCTCGCGAAATAATAAGCCCCCCCTCGAAATACCCCCCTCGTTTAACCCCCCTCAAAATTTTCACTCTGGAAAAATCACCCCCCCCCCCGGGGAGATTTCGAGGAAATACGGCATATTTATATTCGGTATATTCGGGGGAGTTGAATAAAATCTTAAACTAAGATACTAGAGGTATGAAAATATTTTCCGTATTTCTTCTGATAGAACGGCATACCTCCAATAGAACGGCAGGTAAAATAGTTGACGAAAAAAATAGAACGGGCTCTTCTATTAGAAGAAATACGGTATCCCCTCCAAATAAAAGTAATTCGAAAGGTAAATATTACCTCATTTTTTATCGTACAATATTTACATGTACAGTAAAATGAGAGAAAAGGTCTTCGTAAACTCCGGTACTCTGATTTGGGCTTACGCGCCGCGAATTTGGGTACGGCTATATTCATATAAAACCGAGCATGGGGATCTATTTTATGCGTTTGCAGACATCATGGGCCGACGCAAAATCGTGAAGTGGCTTCACCAATAAGTAAAGCGGCGCGACCAATAAATCGGTCCCATCAAAGATCAAAAGTATTCAAACTACAAACATCGCATGCAAACGATGGCAAACATCGATGGCAAACTTCTTAAAATTCACTTTATTCGCGATGAGTAATGCGCGTCGCAAAAATGACGCCGCGCCGCCGCGCATGCGATGTAATTAACTTAGCTAGGAAGTGCGGCGCACATGCAAATCAGCAAATCGCAGGCAAGCCGCTCGGGCGACGGCGAAACAACTGCCGCCGCCCGAGGCGAGTAGCGCCGCGGCGACGCGCGCGACCCTTTTCGAGCGTGGACGGCGCCCACCTGGGGGCACTCCCAGACCCTGTAAAAGATCCTGTAAAGTGTCAAAGACCCTGTGAAGTGTCAAATGTCATGTTACAGACACTGTAAAGTGTCAAATGTCATGTAAAAGACCCTGTAAAGTGACATGTATATCCAAACCATATGTTTATGTATCCAAATCTTATGTCAAAAAGTATGATTTGGATACAAAAAAATAAGATTTGGATACGATAAAAAAAGATTGGGATACACGTGACACTTTACAGCGTCTTTTACATGACATTTGACACTTAACCGGGTTTTTACATGACATTTGACACTTAGGGTCATTTACATATAGGGTCATTAACACTTTTACAGGGTCTGGGAGTGGCACCTGAGAAGCCTCGTGACTTTGCTGAGAATTGCGTACAACTAAAGGTGTGAACGTCGAAATTAATATATTTACAATAAACATTGATATAATAGCAATACCTGGTCAAATTAATGATGACGTCATGATGGAGTGTTTCCTTCAGAAAAATGCATAGCATGCGGTCCGCGGACTTGTAGACAAAACGCCTGACGTCACGTGATAGTGTTTGTTGCAGATGTCTTGTCTTAAAATAAATACCTACCATAGCTAATACCAAAAAGCTGAATTAAAAAAACTGTTCATGTAGTAAATACTGGGTACATGGGTTCAATGTTAATGTGTACAGTGCACCTACAACCAGTGCCATCAGTGTTAAAAGCACTGAACTTTTTTAAAAGTAAACGTAAATGTAAAGTATTTCGCTTTTACTCACACATGAGTACACAAAACGTAAAATATTCTATGTTTACTTTCACCCTGGGTAAAAGGTGAGTAAAATACTTTTTATTCCAGAGAAAAAGTAAAAACTGATAAATTTTTCCAGGGAAAATGTAAAAATGGGTATTGTTATCACAGAAAACGTAAAAGTGAATATTTTTCTCACATAAATCACGTAAAAATTGTTCTTTTTTCAATTTTTACTCTGAAATACATCAAAGATGTGTTTTTCTCTCCTGAAAAGCATTTCTTAGGAAAATGTCCTGTTTGTCACTTTCATAGAAGGGCCACCAATAGAAGGGAGTCTCTAATAAAAGGTACACATTTTTCAACTTTTCTTGGTCCACAAAATGAATAGAATGGTGGTCTCCAATAGAAAGGTCAATTAAAAATACTGCTGGAATTTGGAAATTCATCAAAAATTGAAAAATGTCAGTGGACGCTGTTATTTAGTGGTTTTGGTCAATTTATTTGGTGTTATTTTAATATCGAATGTTGAATGATTTCTATAAATAATCATTGTATTGTTATATTGTCTGTGCCATAAAACTTTGAAAAACCTTGGCAGAACTTAAAAAATAGGCGGAAAGGATAACAAAAAATAGAAGGGCAGCTGTCAATTGAAGGGCCTCTCGAATAGAAGGGCAGGTAGAAAAGTTGATGTAAAAATAGAAGTGCAGCATTCTATTAGAAGAAATATGGTAAATGCATCAACAAAATGAATGATTTCCATACTAATTTTATGGATTTCGATCCATGTACCTAATTGAAAATATGATTGTTTGCGACGTTTTCCATGATTGTTTTGACCAGATTTAGAAGCACAAAAAACAATGTCGCAATGACTGAATTCCACAAAATTTGTATGAATTATATTGAGCCATTTACATTTTGCGGACACGCCTGCGTCCCAAAAAAACCTGAAGCCACGTCCATAACTAAGTAAAATTACAGCAAAAATTCAAAATCGACTCATTACGACACATCCCACAGTCGGTTCCAAGGCGCTCCAGTGAAATTCCCTTCACAACACAATGAACGGACGCAGCCGTCCGCGGTTCTATGCGATGCCCCATTGAAGTGCTGGTGCAATTTGATCGGCCATAATGACGTAGATGCAGAGATGCACCTAGTAATGTCGTATAATACCGTGAATTATGGAATGCACTACACTATACGTAAGATACCTAGGTTGAGTCGCGATCGAGCCGGCTTACTTTTGATGCACCATTTTGCGCTCGCCCTTTGTGTTAATAAACGAAAAACCGAACAGGGTGAAGTGCGGTATTTTTAAAATACAAAAAGTCACATAAAACATATTGAGGGTTGTAGAGAATGATTTAAACTTTCTTTCATTGGATGTTTCGCACTTATAGGTAATGGAAAACGCCATCACACCAGTATATGAAAAATATTGTCATTGACTGTTGTCTAGTACACATCTAAACCGATGCACATGTAGAGCCACCGAACATGTAAATCTACCCGCTGTACACGTATACCCAGTACACATCTTTACACTCTCGAAGCCCCAGACTTCACACAATGTGCTCAGCGCGACCATGTGCCGCCAATGATGTGCAACGAGCATAATGATGTGCAACGAGCATAGATGTGCAATGGGTAGATTCGCATGAGTGGTGGATCTGCATGTTCAGCGGGTTTTAGATGTGCACCGAGACAGAGCCATTGCCATCGTTGCTCTTTAGAATGGAATTCTTGATCTGGCTGTGAAGCCAGTGGCCAGTTCCGCAAGTGGAAAAGTTAAGAGTTAAAACTTAAGAGCTGAGTAAAATAACAAATGACAAGTTATGAGTAAAGTTAAGAGTTGAGTAAAACGACAAATGATTTTACTCAACTCTTAACTTTACTCATAACTTATCATTTATCATTTTAATCAACTCTTAACTCTTTACTCTTAACTTTTCCACTTGCGGAACCGGCACCAGTTCGCATGCTGCCAATTGTATTTAAGAGATGCGGGAAATGCCCGCATGCAGCTACGACCTCGGACTATGCAACTGTGGTGAATGCCACTTGGCGCAGGTGAACAACTCGATATTATTATGTTTACTAGGATGCTATGCAGGCATTTCCGGGCCATCTACAGGTGTAAATTATTTGGCAACGGCAAAATGAGTACCAAATTATCAGTCAATACGAATACAACAATAGGCCAAATTTTAAAGATTATTTTTTAGTGTCAATTATTTCGAATGTTCCAATTTCGGCACAATGGCGAACAAATTACCGAAAAAATTCCGGTGCTTCACCATCACTAGACCACGCGGAATTCCAAGTCCAATAAAACGAGCGAAATTGCCACTAAACACAAAATGTCCACATGTGGAATTGAGCTGGCCGCATTAAAACGAGGGCGATCTGTTCAGCCAGTGGATAACGACGTGGCGAGATCGGATCATTTTTCAAAGAGCGACACAAGAGTCAAGACACGGGGTCCACGCGGCGGCGCGGCGGCACGGGGCGCAAAGCAAAGCGGCAGCGCAGCGGCTAACTACTACCATAGTTGTTAAAAGGTATTTACGTTTACTCGATAAATACATATACCCGCGTACTGCGTAAATACGTTTACGTTTCCTCCCGTAAAATGACTGGTATTACTGGTTATACTCACATACTCGCCTACTTTTTGAAAATATGCGAGTACAGAAAACGTATTTAGAGGGGACAGAAAATGTGATTTTGCCAGACAGGAAGTGACAAACATAGGACATTTTCCTAAGAAGTACTTATCAGGAGAGAAAAACACACACCTTTGATGTATTTCAGAGTAACAATTGAAAAACACCCATTTTTACGCTACTTTTGTGAGAAAAACACCCACTTTTACGTTTTCTGTGAGAAAAAATACCGATTTTTACGTTTTCCTTGGAAAAATACTCATTTATGCGTTTTCTCAGGAAAACGTATTTTACTCACCTTTTACGAAGTGTAAAAGTAAAAATAAAATAAGTGTCATATCTCAATGGAAAAGTTCCGTATTTTTGTGAAAAGGCAGTGACAACTATTTTTGTTGTTAAAGCCTATAATTTAAGAACGATGAGAAGAAATAACCTGAAACTTCGCATGCATGTATTTATATTCCTACAGTATCTATAGTTCACTGCCTTTTCACGAAAATACGGAACTTTTCCATTGAGATATGACACTTAAAAAAAAACGGTCGCATCCTCACTAAATATACTGTAAACACAGCCTTAAAAAAGTTCAGTACTTTCAAAACAACTCTGCTAACTACCTAAATACTCGCGCCGCGGCAGCGCAGTAAGCATGGACTCTGATAAGTCGCGGTGGCGGCGACATTCGACTCCAAATAATCATCTACAGCCAGGATGGAAACGATCGAAGTGCAGATGGATTTTCAACCTGCAGCGATGAGACTTCCACTTGAGTGCGGCGCTTTGAAGCTTGAGGGAAACCGCATATCAAAATGAGCTGACGTCGTGATGAAAGTCGTTGAAGATGACCAAAGGTTGTCGGATATAAATATCATTGGAGGGTAATATGAAGCCTTCAGTTGATTGTCAGTCGACACTGCCGACGGAAGTATTTCAATATCTCTCATTTTTCATCAGTGAAAGGCTACCCCGGTATTTACCTACTCAACTTCGGTTCTATTTTTAAATCATTGGTATTTATAAAAATTTCATTTCGTTTGAGGAAAAGCGACTGGATTTTGATGGCGGTGCACTAGTATTTTACACACAAATGCCCATTACGCACATTTTTCCCGTTTTTTCACTTGACACTTTTTCAAGTGATTTTCAGATATGAGTGAAGTGAAAAAAAGTTGCAATGACATTAGTGAACTTTTTTCACTTCACTCATATCTCAAAATCCATTGAGAAAGTGTTAAGTGAGAAACGGTCAAAAATAGCCATTTTTCGCCGTTTTTTGACTTGACAATTTTTAGAGTGATTTTCAGATATAATATGAGTGAAGTGAAAAAAGTTCACTAATGTCATTGAGCAACTTTTTTTCACTTCACTCATATCTGAAAATCATTTGAAAAAGTGTCAAGTGAAAAAACGGGAAAATGTGTGTAATGGGCATTTGTGCGTAATAGGCCTGCCCCGATTTTGATAACGCCGATTTTGATTGTCGCCCATTAGAGAATGAAAGCAAGGGTACTTGTGCATTTTGGTTTGCAAATCGAACACCGAATCAATGTCCGTATCAGGGGTCTCCAGGATTTTGGCATTCGCGTGGGCTGGATAGTTGGCAATTCGCTCCTTTGGAGGGATAGATAGCTGAAAATTTTTCTGGGAGGGGGGGCTTGGGATGGCTCGCGGGGCAAAATATATATCTAGGCTTCTTCAAGGTATAGAAGGCAGAAAGGGGAAACAAATCGCTAAAAATACCTACCGTGTTTACTCGAATTACCCCCGGGTTTTTTTCAGAGTGGAAATTTTGAGGGGGGGGGGGGTTAAACGAGGGGGTATTTCGAAGATGTTATTTTATTTGAAATCCCAGTACGCAATTGTCGCTTGAAACGTACGCAGACGTCGAAAAATGCAACAAAAACTGCCATGTATACGACTCTATAGACTTGTTTAAGTGTGTAGACTGTATATACACTGTTCTAACTAGGGTTGGAAAAAAACGTTTTTTTTAACTCGATGTTTTTTTTAATAAAAAAAAACGTTTTTTTTTAAAAGCTCCCAGATATGACCTAGTGTCAACATATATAGGTATATCAGACACTGGCAATACTCTGTGATGTTAAATATGACCATATAATGGCTGTGGAGCCATGGGATAGCAT
The DNA here is from genome assembly GCA_964036195.1 of Sphaerolaimus hirsutus. NCBI lineage: Eukaryota > Metazoa > Nematoda > Chromadorea > Monhysterida > Sphaerolaimidae > Sphaerolaimus > Sphaerolaimus hirsutus. The sequence continues at coordinate 25,074,404 of OZ038452.1, forward strand.
TATAAGTGGTGATTTGTGTCAAAAATATCCATTTTTCGTTGACATATCGTTCGTATATCGCCTTATAGTCGAATGTTCGTGACTTCAGGTAAAGTTTGGCACGGAATGGTGATCAAACAAGGTTATAAAAGGAGGTTGTTACTTTGGGAGTGAAGTTACACACTGTGGAGGTACATGGAAGCACATTACCTCAATATTATATATTACAGCAACATATGTCGGCTTATTCACCCATGGTAGCACATAGAAATGGATGTTTTGATACTAAAAATGCAACAAAACCAATGAAAACAACCACCAATGTCAATTTGTGTGTGAAATTGCGCGCATGCGTGCAAAAATTTTGCAAAATACCTAGTGCTTAGTACTAAAAATTTTGGCCAATGTTTTAAAAAAACAAACATTTCAGACGTCATGTTTTTTTAATAAAAAAAGTTTTTTTTTATTAACAAAAACGTTTTAAAAAAAACATCGGCCAACCCTAGTTCTAACATAATACAATCATTGTTCTCACGTGCATTCTGCATTGCCCGGATGACAAACCGCAATTTTTGTCGTTTACGTTCCATATCCACTCAATTGGGAGGAGGAGGGTTATAAATTCATAGTGCCCATTTTGAGGGGGGGGGGGGTATTTCGAGAGGGGGGTATTTCGAGAGGGGGGTATTTCGAGAGGGGGGTATTTCGAGGACATACGGTAGGTAAAGTAGCCAAAAATAGATCAATAATGGCTAAAGTAGGTATACAATGATGTAAACTGGTGGCACATTTAAATGAGAAATCAGGTACCTCATTTTTCATAACAATCTCACAGGGAAACGTGCAGCCCAATATGGCTGCCATTTGTTGTGGGGGTGCCCACAACATTTGCCTACATAAATGCCAAGTGGCACCCCATGGCACCCCCCTGTTCTGCTGCTACAGATAAATGAAAAAATTTTGCCAATTTTTTCCTGGAAAATATAAATGAGAATTTTCAAAAAACCACACAAAATATGGCTGTGGTGATGTGTGCAGCCTTTTTTTGGTGTGCTGACAACACAAGTGATGAATACACTTGTGTTGGTGCTTTTTCAAAAAATAAAAATTCCTTGTGGCTTGCCCAAAGCCATCTTTTGACCCACTGGTAAGTAGGGGGTATATTTTGACCCCCAGCCCACTCCCCCACACAAAAATTACCCCCAATATACAGACATGTGCCACGAAGCCATGTCAAGAATGATTTTAAACTTTGTGATTACCTAAATTGTGGTTGTAATTAAAAAACTGTGATTTTTTATTTTCTGGACATGACCTCTTTATTTGTCTGGGCCAGTCACACTAGATACAGGGCACATTGCCCATCAGCCCCTATAGGTTTTTATCAGATAATTAGTGTCCACATTGAATGGGCACAAGTATTTTGTAATTTGCATCATGACACTGCAGGCGCTGGACGCGCTGTCACGCGAGTGCCCTCTTTACACAGGGCTGTTTTTATCATTTGCTATAAAAAATACATAAGTGCAAAAACGGAACCCAGGAGCAGCCATATGTTGCCCCTGACACTGAGCGAGCCAATTCTGGCCCCCATGTGCTCCATAAATAGCTTGGGATAGTAGATTGTCCACTTTTTCTAACCTATGTTTTTCTCCAAAAAAAATTTGTTATTTGATCAACAATGCCATCATCATGTGGGACTTCTGGGGTTTCTGAGGGGGTAGAAAAGTTGCACGTACTTACACTCTACCAATGTCAAAAAAACTTTTTTGTCAAAAGTGTCTAGAACAAATTTTATTAAAAATTTAAATTTCATCGGGAACAAAAATTTGTATGGAATTCTCATTTATATTTTCCAGAAAAAAATGATAAAAAAATTATTTTCTGCACCAAGGGTGGCCTGAGGGGGGTGCCCCCTAGGGTATATATAGTGAACACTTGGGGTCACCCTCACACAAGATGATAGCCTGACAGCTTGCATGTGGGATCTGTAAAATACAATAAAGTGATTTTCTCATTTATATTTTCCACCAGTTTATGTAGCCAAAACTGTGATTTTGAAGATGAAGAACTATAACAAGGTAACTACCGTATTTCCTCGAATTACCCCCCCCCCCCCTTGAATTAACCCCCCCTCGAAATACCCCATGGTGTTTTCGAGCTGAGAAAAACAACAACCCCATCAAAATACCCCCGTCTGGAATGTACATGATGTATTTATTGATGCCAATTTGCATTGCAGATACACATGGTGGCACATATAAATGGAAAATTGACTAAAATCATTTTTTGAAATATTCTTATGTGCAAATGATCAGCCCAATCTTGCTAAAATTTTGTGTCAGTGTGGGGCCAACATTTCTTTACATTGTCTCCAAATGGCACCCCCCAGCGCCCCCCTGGTCAGCCGTGACAGCCTTCTATATTTTTTTCGATTTTTTTACTGGCAAATATAAGTGTAAAATGTCGGAATCCCACACCGAGTATTGCTGCGGGAAAGCGAGCTGCCATTTTTTTGGCATGCTGCCAACACAAGCAATGGATATGCTTGTGCTAGCAGTTTTTTGATAAAAGAAAATCATAAATGGCTCGCTCAGAGCCGCACATAGGTTGCAGGGTTATTTTGACCCCCCTGCTGTCACCCCACAAAAATCCATCCCAAATTGCAGATATCGGCCACCTCATAACATTCAAACATATTGAGAACTTTATAAGTGCAAACATTTTTATTGTGATTGCAAAAACCACAAATTTACACTTTCTGGGAATGACCTCTTCATCTGTCTGGCCCATTTACACAAAATACAGGAAACATTGCCAGTTGTCCCCTGGTACATGTTTAATAGATTATTGTTGTCTGAATTCAATGGGCACCATCATTTAACGATTTGCATCCAGACGCTGCAGAGGCTGGTCACGCTTTTATGGAGATTCTGTCTTTGAACAGTGGTATTTTCACTGGTGGGCATATATGCAGACTTTGTGCAACAATGTGGTGCAGGACCAGCCACATGTTGCTCATGACACTTAGGAAGCCAGTCCTAGCCACCATGTGCTGTATGATAAGCCTGGGGCTGTGTAAGGCACATTAGTTCCAATATATGTTTTGTCCAAAAAAATATTTCAGATTTTATCTTCAGCAAAATTTTGGTGTGGGGATTGTGTGGGTTGTGAGGGGGTGGAAAAGTTGCAGGAAGTTACCATCTCATATGTCAAGAAAAATCAGTGGCCTAAACCATCCCCAACCAATTTTATAAATAAATCAAATTTTGGCCTGAACAAAAATTTGTATGGATTTTCCATTTATATTTGCCAGAAAAAAACATGACAAAAATATTTTCAGCAGCAAGGGTGGCCTGAGGGGGTGCCCTCTTGGTTATATATAGTAGATACTTGGGGGCACCCTCACACAAGATGACAGCATGACAGCTTGCATGGGGGCATTTTAAAACATGGTTTTGTGAAAAATTTTCAATTTTCCATTTAAATTTTCCACCAGTTTATATGTTAATATGTGCACAGATGTACGTCTAAATACCCGATATGTACCGATATATCCTATTTACCCATGTTTATTACCGGTTTTGGGTATGAAAAAGCGTACTGTTTACTATGAATTTCATGAAACTTTCTGACGAAATAATAAACCCCCCCTCGAAATACCCCCCTCAAAATTTCCACTCTGAAAAAAAACCCATGGGGGTATTTCGAGGAAATAACGGTATAACTGAGGGATTTTGGGGATGATTGGGGCCAAATTTCTTAGAAATCGCTCCAGCTAGATTGGTAGCTGAGCGATTTAGGGTGGGCCGAGGGGATAGTAGCCAAAAAATTTGCCTCAGGATAGGTAGGTAAATAGCAGCGGCCTCCCGGGATGGATAGATAGCTGGCGGATTTAGGAGGGGGCTAACACCCAGCCCCCCCTTGGAGACCCCTGGACTGTATGCACACTGGCAGTTGACAAAAAAACCATACAAAGCTGATAAAACTTCATTTTCAAACGCATTTCAATTAACTGGAGTGAGAAGTTCGACAACTGTTGTTGATGGATATTTTATCAATTTTTTTAGCCAAAATGTGCTCAAAACTGATCTGAAAATAACGGTTGTCAACTACGGTGCAGCATACCTAGGCCCAAAATCAGGTCGTCGGGAAGGCTCCGCCCACAATTTCCATTTGCGTCCGTTTCCTCAAAAACGCGTTTTCGGTCGGGCACGCGCGTCTTATGCGCGAGCTCAATAACGAGAGCCCAATTGATTATACAAATGCCAATGTGAACCCGCGGCACGCGGCACCTAGCACACGTGCGTCCTATTCTAGCTTTGCAACAGACACAGCATCCGTTCAAGTGGAAATTGGTTGGAAAACAGTCCCTTTGATGCTCGACCCCTCAATGGTCAAACGTAAATGACACAATCGAACAAAATACGAATAACGTCAATGCACAGTGAATCCAGCAAGGATCATAACTATACAACGCCACTTTGACATCTTCGGAATTAATGTCCGCTCATACATTTTCGTTGAATAAGTTTATTCGCTTCAATCAATCTGCCGACGGTAAAAACTCTTAAGGGTGAAAAAGAAAAATGTAAATGAATATACATATATGTACTCATAAATTCTATACATTAAATACTTAAAAACCAAACATTGCATTAGGCGAAATATTTTCTAACGTTTGAACCATTTTTTTGCGTGTTCAAAAATTACAACAACGGCTCAACGTGGATAGAAGAATGCGACAAGCGGGATAAAAACGCAATTATCTTTCTACACGCCTGTATCCCAGTTGAAATTTCGCACCCTAAAAAGTAACGTTAACGTAAAAATTGTTCACGGCGCACATTCGACGAACAATTATATCTACCATAATTCACTGAGCATAAACGTTGCAAACACTGACATGCAACAAAATATTATCCGCACACAAAAGGCATATAGCGCAGTGTGCGCTGCGCTGAAAGAACTCTCGAACTGTGAAATAAATAAGATAGCTTGTCGGTGCCTCACCGGGAAGACACATCGTTACGGACATGCACTGTAAAAACGCTAATCACCAAGCTAAACCGCGTGCAAAAAGAAACAGGGTGTTTATTAAATTTTTGTAATTAAATAAAAGCAATTAAGCATATCCGCTGAATTCGGAGTTTGATTAAGGTTGGATAATTCCATCCATTTGTATCGGATAGTCCCGCATCCGTACCGACGTATGGCAAAATTTGTCAAGTGTAGGGTTGGAAAAAAAACGTTTTTTTTTAACTCGATGTTTTTTTTTTTTTAAACGTTTTTTTTTAAAAGCTCCCAGATATGACCTAGTGTCAACATATATAGGTATATCAGACACTGGCAATACTTTGTGATGTTAAATATGACCATATAATGGCTGTGGAGCCATGGGATAGCATTATAAGTGGTGATTTGTGTCAAAAATATCCATTTTTCGTCGACATATCGTTCGTATATCGCCTTATAGTCGAATGTTCGTGACTTCAGGTAAAGTTTGGCGCGGAATGGTGATCAAATAAGGTTATAAAAGGAGGTTGTTACTTTGGGAGTGAAGTTACACACTGTGGAGGTACATGGAAGCACATTACCTCAATATTATATATTACAGCAACATATGTCGGCTTATTCACCCATGGTAGCACATAGAAATGGATGTTTTGATACTAAAAATGCAACAAAACCAATGAAAACAACCACCAATGTCAATTTGTGTGTGAAATTGCGCGCTTGCGCGCAAAAATTTTGCAAAATACCTAGTGCTTAGTACTAAAAATTTTGGCCGATGTTTTAAAAAAAACAAAAAACATTTCGGACGTCATGTTTTTTTATAAAAAAAACTTCTTTTTTAAAAAAAAAACGTTTAAAAAAAAACATCGGCCAACCCTAGTCAAGTGCAAGGTGAACGCAAAATGACCGCTAGAACGTAACAAAATTTTATCGGGCACCACATTTGACGAATTTTACAGACATTCCCAATGTACCAGCCCCACGCCGACCATAAAAGATCAACCTTCACTACCAAACCCGCCTCTTTTTGCACGACTCCTCAAACTTCGCAAAAATCGAACCTGCCCACAAAAAAGACCACACGAGTAGGCGGAGCCAATCGGCTCCACCCAATCAAGACTGCGCGTGCTTGGACGCGAGTGAGTCGTAGTATTCCTGCTGGGAGAGGGCGAGCACCTGCGCCATGATGTCCTCGTCGTCGGCGGCGGGCGGGGCGGCGCGCCCGCTGCCGCTCGGCTGATCGGCCGCGCGCGAACTCGATGGACCTGGGAAAGGATTGTATTAGCTTGTGTAGTGGTGTGGAAGCGCCATGGCCCTTGGCGCTAAATTTCCGCGGCGCTTTGGGCCACAATTAAGGGCATAGATAACTACGCCTACGAATCCATCCAGATCACTACGCCTACGAATCCATCCAATTATACTCGACGGACCGCATGCTATGCATTTTTCTGAAGGATACACTCCATCATGACGTCATCATTAATAAAATCAACGCGACTCCGCTTTTTTTTATTTAAAATATCTTTCTTTTTGTGAAAGTGCATACATAAGTATCCAACTCGTGCGTTATTGACCAAGACATCAATAACAGGGTTGGCAAAATCTCAGAAAAAAATAAAAATAAAATAAAAATAAAATGGAAAATTGGAGAATAAAATAAAATAAAATGGAAAATTAATAAAATAAAAATATAATTTTACTAAAATTCGAATTTTAGTAAAATTTTAGTAAAATTGTACAAAAATTCGAATTTTTATACAATTTTAGTAAAATTTTACAAAAACTCGAGTGTCTGTAAAATTCTATAAAAAGTTTTCAATCCTGTTGCTTAAGATTCTAGCTGCCAATATGCAGAAGTGGTGCCTTGTTGTTGCTTTCATTGATGTGATTGAAAATTATTTTTGCTTAAAATTGCAAATTTTCACATTTTTAAAATATATTTTCACCCTAAATCACTAATTTATGTGATATTTTTCCATTTTCTTTGTTCCATACTTTGAAAAAGCATATAAATATATTGAACCCCGCAAGCCTCCCCCCAACCCGCCCCCCCCCCAAAAAAAACAAGACAAATCTTTAGCTATCTTCCCCGGGAGTAGCAAAATTCAAGATAGGTACCTACGTCGCAACCCGTGTCACAGTCTACATCAATTTTTTTGTATTCATCTGCATGCTTCTAGCGTGCACATTGTTCGATGGCTTTGCATCCAAGATTTCCGATTTTTTGTAAAATATTTGTAAAATTTTTGTAAAATGGTTTCATTTTATTTTATTAATGACATTTCAGAATAAAATAAAATAAAATAAACTGAAACAAGAATAAAATAAAAATATAATACAATTTTAATAAAAATAAAATACAATTTTAGTAAAAAGAATTTTACTAAAACCAACCATGATCAATAATTTTGGGCGCATACTTGTGGTCCTCCGAGTATACACGAAAATCGTTTCTAGATCGTCACTTTATATTTGCGTATGTGCCGGGCGCTTCACGCGCAAATTGACTTTGGACTTTGGTCTAGTTGGGGGGGGGGGGGTTACCCCCCAAATCCGCCGCTGTCTATCTATCCCGGAGGCCGCTCAGCTATCTATCTATCCCGGAGGCAAATTTTACGGCTATCTATCCCCCAAATGATGAAAACAATAATGCGACACTCTCTAATAATGCGACATTTCCAATAGTACGACACCTAAAAATGTGCTGAAAAAAATAGTACGACTGTCGTATTATTAGAGCATTTACGGTATATATGCTTATACACCTATTTTTCACCTACTTTTAGCGATTTTTTACTCTTTCTTTCCTTCTATACCTTGGAAACGCCTATATATTGAACCCCCGCGACCCCACCCCAATTTTTTTTAAAGCTATCTATCCCTCCGGAGGAGCGATTTACTCTCTAAAAATAGGAACCCCCGCGGGGGTTCAAATCTACAAAACCCCTTCTTTGGGGTCAGGTCGCCCAATCTAATCAAAGCGACCCCCCCCCCGAACCAGGGCAATCGAAGGCCATAGTCGCATCGGCGGTGGCGGCCGCCGCGGGGCAGTTCGCCGCCGGCGGACCAACTGTGCTGCTCGACCGAGGTGTCGACGAACAACTCATCTGAGCGAGTTCACCCAAGTATGTACTATTTGTTACACTGTGTTGGGTACTGGATGGTTGGTGGAAGAGTGGCGGGTTCAAAACGGAACAATGACGCCAATTTTTTTGTTTGCACTTTTTTAATGTCGATTGAGGCTTCGTACCTAGACTGACACTATGGGGCCGGACTACACTATACACTAGTTGACATCGCAAAGTCTTGTCAACTTAATGACACAAAAAAATTTAAAGCAACACATAACAGAAACAATGAAAGTTAAGTGTCACAATATAAAATTAACTATGCTCTATCATATAGGAAAGTTGGAATCACATAATAACCAAAATTTTCTTGGAATTTTCAAATTTAGTGTGTGTGAGCCGCAAAGTGAGGTGTTGGGATTTGGTCATTACCCGATTACGCAACGCCAAAAAACTCACAGGCGGCTTATAGGCGGTTTCCTGTTCGCGCAACCACTGTAGATAACTATCGCGCTTGATCTGCGGCGAAAAATCACAAACATTCAACGGCTCAAATCAACCAAATAAAAAACAATCAAAACAGAAACTTCAGCCCACCTGCTGCTGTATATGCTCATCAGTAGCTTCCCAATCGGTAGCAGCCAGTTTGTCCTTCAACATGGTCTGTTCAATCTGATCCCGTTCGCTCACTTCGGCCGCCTCGCGCATCAGCGTCGCCTCGGCGCCGCCCGGGTACAGCTGCGGCAGCCCCAACCCCACGCCGATCGTGGCGCCGTACGGGTCGACCACCTGTGAGGACAAAGGGGTGAGGGATGGAAAAAGTAATTTTGAACGAAAATGGGGTGAAATGTCTGCAAATCGTTGTAGATTGGTAGATTGCTGGACCATTTGCACGGGAGGGTAACCCCTTAGTAGGGGTCCAGTAGTGTGCGGTTTGGGACACCCCCAAATGCCCCAGCTATCTTTTAATCAACTCAAGTTCGTATTAGCATTATTCAAACACTATTCCATGCCTAACTTCGCTTACGTTTAAAAAATCGGGCAGCTCAAAGAAAATCGATTTTATCCAACCCTATTCGCACCCATCATCGCTATAATTCACTACTCATCACAAATTACTAAATCGTGGACAAAACCGCAACTAAAACACAAAGTAATCGCAAACGCCGAACCGACCGAGTTGTAATGCGAGCCGCCGTGATAAGACACCCTTATGGGCGGATTATCGGCGCCCGCGTCGGGCTGGAAGGTGTTCATGGGGTCGACGCTGTACTCGAACACGAGTATGGGTCGGTTGAAGATCTCGGCCATGGCCTGCATCTCCACGTGGTTGCCGTGCGCGTCGGCCGCTCTCTTGCGGGTTACGTAGTCGCCGAAGTCCTCGGTGACGAACTGACTGAAGTGGTCCCGGTTCTTCTCCTGCGGAGTTGGGACTGAGTTGGGATGGGGTTCAAATGGGTCGCGATTCCGAATACCGAAAATTTTCGGGATTTTGCGGTCCCGATTCCGAAATTTTGAAAATCGTGATCCCGATCACGAAAAAGTTTGCCAACTTTGTTAGACGACGTTTTTGCATTAAGAAATGTGGAAATCTCCAGTTTATGTCACTTTTCTGACATCAAGGTGTGTTTTTAGGCATTTTTATCTCAACTATTGAAAAACCTTTAGAATATATACTTTGTCCAAAATCCTGATCCCGAAAACTAAAAAAACGAATACCGATGCCACGATCCCAATCCCGAAAAACTCAAAAACCAATCCCGATCCCGATCACGAAACGTCAATCCCTTTTAAACCCTGCCGATAACTGGCAATTTTTGTGCTTTTCCCCAATTCGCCTTTACGATCACTAATTGGTGTACCTTTTCCCGACTTTCACCTTCAAAATCAATACCTAATTGCTTATTTTGGATTGATTAAAGCTGTATATTTTTTTCTACACCTTTTAAAGCTATTTTTGAGAGCGATTTTTCTCGGCTTTGGACTTCTCCACCATGAAAAAGCCTATATATTGAGGCCACGCGAGCACCCACCAAAAATAGTTTCAACCAGGTACCTATTTCTCACGAGGAGCGATTCACTCCCCGAGCCGCCGCGAGGGTCAAAACCCCCGGACACCCCCCGCCAGCGTGGCCACACCCCTACGTGGCAGAACCCTATACCGTACCGTACCGCGTACCGCACTTTTTAGATTTACCGTAGCGTACAGTTTTCCGCAAAATTGAATATTTACCGTAGCGTACCGTTTACCGCAAAATAGAGTTTACCGTACCGCACGGTTTACCGCACTGCCACCCTACCCACCATGTAATCCATGCACAAGGTGCGCACGTTGGCGTGCATGTCCTCGTCGCCGTACACCTGGTCGGCGACCGCCCTGAACAGGCACGCGCCGTCGCCCTGCATCTGCTTGACGCGCAGCCCCTTGGCCTTGAGCAGGTGCTGCGCGAAACGGGCCTCCAGCTCGGCCAGCTCGGTCTCGGCGCTGCCGCTCGTCTCGGCCGCATGTTGCTTGGGCGACGAGGCGGCTAATTTGCTGTTGGTGGAACAACTGCCGCCGTCGTCCACCTGGACAGGAACGGATGAGGGGTTGTGGTGGGTGGGGGTGGCCACTGGCTACTAGGGTTGGGAACCCGAACCGAACCTCGGTTCAAAGCATATATTGGAACCGAGAACCGGAACCGAAACTTTTGACACCTTTTCAATTGCGCACCTTATTTTTCACATTTTATTTGAAATTTTAAAGGGACTTCTTTCTGCCGTGAATATGATACTAGAACCAAGAAAATACACTGCCGTACATAATGTTTGGGAATTGAGAGATAACATTTTAGGGGGACAGGTCAGTGTTTGGGGCGGGGGGTTGTGTTCTATCTAAAAGCGCTGACCAATTTTGCTGCAATTCTAGTATGTTGGGGTACGTGGAGGTGGCTCTTACGTAGTTTTTCCTGAATAATCCCCCCCCCCCCCTGAGATAAGGGTACGCTATAAAAACACACTTTGGATGACCACTTCAGTAAGCTGAATTTGAAGCTCTACATTTCTTACCGGATTCGAGCCGTTCAATGATCACAAAAAAGTAAGGATTCCATTTTTGTTGACAGATTAGCTAAATATATGTACTTAAGTGCATACCCTTATCCGCTTTTGGAATATTCACCTTTACCATATCTATGGGATTGGGACAGTAAACATATTTACATACACGCGCATAAAATAGCAAAAACACACGACACACCTTGTACTTCTTCGCAGCACTCCGCAATTGTTTTCGGCCGGCGGCCGACCGCCCAGCCTGCAAAACGTCGCAAATTTAGAAAACCACCTACCAGTACCCCCCCCACGAAAACCGAACCGAGCCATGACCAGCCGCGGGGGCGGGCGCGGCGGTGCCCGACAGGCCCGACGACGACGGCAAGTCCACCGCCAGGCGCAGCGGCGGCGCTGCGACAAAGAACGTCGATAGACAACACCTCACACTGAACTTCGAAAAACAAGCGAACTCGGCGCGACGGCGGCAGTCTGCGCGCCCGGCTGCTGTTGCTGCTGCGACGGCTGCGCCGCGGCGGCGGCAGGTTGCCCCCTCTCCTTGTTAGGCTTGGACTTTTTGGGCAATATGGTCATTTTGGGTAGCTAGATGGGTCGGAGTATATCGACGGAAGTCGAGAGCCGACCGTCGATAAGTCGACTGGTCAAAGGAACATCCCGCCGCCTTGATGGACAGGAAAAAAGGTTGAATTTTTCTGGCCTGTCGAAAGACGACGACTAATCGGTGTTGAAACGAAATTTGCGGCAGCCCAAATTTGGGACCTGGTAAAACGTCAGAGGATTGGACGAGGTTTTCGTGAGGTTCAATCGAACACGAAATATACAGCGTACGCTGCTTGCACGTGTCTAAGACACTTCCATATATTTATCTCAAAAACGACCAGATATGTGAGGATATTCATTTACTGTCGCAAAACGTAACAAAATACAATTTTTCAAAGAAGTAACCACTAACGTAGAAATAAATCCAAAAATGTTTTAGATTCTAGAGGATTGATTCATGGACAAGCACAAAAATGTTGTGGGTAGCTTTAGCCCTACGGCAAAACAAAAAAGTGGCCGCGTGTTCACGGCTCCCGCAGGCAGCGTGGTCACTTTTTTCCCGAAACACGTGACCTATCATGGGCGGTCACGCGTGCGCAAACACACGGGCACGCATAAATGGATGAAATATTGCATGATACCACGCTACCTGCAGTAGGCCAGGTGAAATGCGTAAACGAAGCAAATAACTACAGGCAGCTCATGCCAAATCAATGTGTTGTGTGAATGGAAGAAGTGTAATTAGCCATACTCACAATTTAAATACGTGTTGTCTGCGGCTAGATTAATTCAATTTCAGTAAAAAACTGCTCGATAAACTGCACTGACAACGATTGTTTGTCCAATTACACTTGGCGCAAAAACCACATCCATATCAACGCTGCGCAAATGGGGCCGCCGCGGAGCGAAGACCACCCAGCTCTCGTCCCATTTCATCTGTAAAGGCGAGTGGGCAGAGTTCGCGAACACTTCAGGACGGATGTTTACATCATTGTTGTAAAAACGTATTTTTGTTTACGTATAAATACGTATACTCGAGTACTGCGTAATTACGTTTACGTTTGCTTTGAAAGAGAGTACCCGTACTAGCCCTTTTTAAAGTACTCGAGTACAGAAAACGTATTTCGGATAGACCTTTTTAACACATTTTTCACAGCATTCAATCATGATCCCGAAATTTGAAAAGCCAATCCCGAAAGGCCAGTCCCGATCCCGAAATATCAAAAAACAATCCCGATCCCGCAGGGGTATCTTGAATTTCGACCCTCTGAGTGGTTGGATAGATAGCAAATCGCTCCTCCGGAGGGATAGATAGCTGAAAATTTGTCTTGGGGGGGAGGGGTTGGGGGGGATGTGGCTCTGAGGGGGTTGGGGGGGATGTGGCTCTGGGGGGGTTGGGGGGGATGTGGCTCTGGGGGGTGTTGGGGTTCCATATATAGGATTTTTCGGGGCATAGAAGGAAGAAAAGAGAGAATAATCGCTAAAAGTAGGTGTAAAATAGCTCAAAAATGGTATACAAGAGCACTTAGTGCTAAAAATAGGCAAAAAGGAACCAGAACTATGATTTTGGCAGTGAAAATCTATAAAAAGGTATGAAAAATAACGATTTTGAGCCAAAATTGGGGTATAGTTTCTCAAAATTCTTTTCCAGATAGGTAGATAGCTGGGTGATTTGGGGGGGTTTAGGGGGTAGTAGCCCAAAATTGTGCCTCCGGGATAGATAAATAGCTGAGCGGCCTCCGGGATAGATAGACAGCTGGGCGGTTTGGGGGGGGGTACCCCCCTATTCGAGACCCCTGGGGCCAGATTTAATACTCCCTACAGATTTGTAGGGTAGGGCGTACGCCCGACAGATTTTTAAAAGTTTAGCCGCATCGACGCACATGCACCGAGAGCAAGGCGGTTCGTAAAATATACAAAACCATCCCTTACGGTTCCCGATATTGCAATATGACGTATATCACTTCGATTTTGGCCCGGAAATCACGATTTCGTCATTTCTTGGCCGTCTGACAATTCGTTTTTATTTTATTTTGTCGGGCGTGTTACTCGCATAGGTCACGCTTTTGTGTAGTCAGGTGGTCACTTTTTTAGTGTTCACTGTCTGCAACCGAAACCATGAGGGCAGCGACAAGAAGGAAATGCATGCACGAGCGTACAAAAGCGCGACTTATGCGAGTAACCTGCCCGACAAAATAAAATGAAAAACGAATTGGCAGACGGCCAAGAAATGACGAAATCGTGATTTCCGAGCCAAAATCGAAGCGATATACGTCATATTGCAATATTGTGAACCGCCTTGCTCTCGGTGCATGTGCGTCGATGCGGCTGAACTTTAAAAAATCTATCGGGCGTACGCCCTACCCTACAAATCTGTAGGGAGTATTAAATCTGGCCCCTGCGATCCCGAAAAGTCAATCCCGTTTGAACCCTACATATAAATACCGTATTTCCTCGAATTACCCCCGGGGGGTTATATTTACGAGTGACAATTTTGAGAAAAAAACGTGAAAAATGCAACAATAACCACCATTTATAAGTTTTTACAGCCTCATATAAGGATGTAGATGGTATAAACGATGTTCTAACGTAACACAGTAAGTGTTTTGAACGTCTGTTATGCATTTCCCGGACCACAAATTCATAGTGCCAATTTTGAGGAGGGTATTTCGAGGAAATACGGTAGGTACTTTGAAAAAAGTTCAGTACTTTAAGCAACTCTCGTTGACACGAGCTCAACTGCACGACCTGATTCAGCCCTAATCCATCGCAGCGTGTCCATCTGCCGCTGCAGCACGGCGCCCAGTTGCTCGGCGGTGACATTTGCGTCCAAGGTCGCGGCCGCGCCGCTCACCGGTTTGACGGCGCGACCGGCGGCCATCCTGCCGTCGAGCGCGTCCACGTCCGCGTCGACCTGCTTCAGCAGCGCGTCCACGTTGCACAGCAGCTCGACCATGGAGCCGCGGTGCGCGTCCGACCGCGTGCCGCCCACCGGAGCCGAGCCCAGCGACCACCCGTCCGCGTCCAGCACGCTCTCCATCTTGCCCACGATCGAGTCGAGTTCTGTATTGCGCGCTGATTAGAGGGCCAAAATGGGCCTGTGCTGGTGCACAAGTTTACCCGGTGCACAAGTAGCAGAAGTAGTAAAAGGGGCACCATGGTGCGGTGTACTTTGGTGCCCTAAAATGGCGCCATTCCGTCACTAATCATGTGTATAAATTCTTGTTGTTTCGGAGGGGGGGTGGTTCCCAGGGGTTCAAAATGACCCAATACAAGGACGTAGCCAGGGGGGGCGGGGGTGCGGCTGCCCCCCCCTTCCCGGGCCGAGCCAAAAAATATGCCAGAAATGGCACTTCCAGAAGACGATTTCGTCGCAGTTTGAAAAAATTTTGCGCGCAAGCGCGCATCCTCACACAACATATATTTTCAGTTGACCACTATCCGCGGCCTCAAAGTAATAAAAAAACCCTAAATTTCTGCCCGTGTCGCTGTATATGCCTGTAAGATACAGACATATACACCGGTTTTTGCGCCGATGCCAGCGCCAGTGGCGCCATGGCGTCACGCCTACGAATGGCGCCAGCGCCATGGCACCATTCCCCTACAGCTGAGGCAAAATTTTAGGGGGGGCGCCGCTCGCTGGGCAGACCATTCGCTGGGCTCCGTATCCAATCCGTCCCCCCCCCGCTCAAAAATCCTGGCTACGCCCCTGACTAGGGTGTCAACAAAAACTTTTTGGCGGAAAACGGAAATGGAAAATTTTTTGCACTTGCCGGAAAACGGAAACGGAAAAAAATTTGCACTTGCCGGAAAACGGATAACGGAAAAATGAAAGGCCGGAAAACGGAAACGGAAAAATTTGCCAAATATATGCCAGAGACGGAAAAAATTATCCGAAATGTTGCTGGAAACGGAAAAAAATTTGCAGAAATTTATCCAGAAATAAAAAAATTTGCAGAAATTTTGCTAAAAATGGGAAAAATTCACATAATTGAGAGCCTGCATGCATGTTTACCAGTTTGGCTGAAACAGAAAACAAAAAATTGAGCTGGAAAGTGAAAAAAGTTAGAAAAAACAGATAATTGAACCGGAAAACGGAAAAAAGGCGGAAAAACCAAAAATTTAGCCGGAAAACGGAAAATGAGCCGGAAAAACGGAAACGGACAAAAATTTAGCAGCCGGAAAACGGAAATGGAAAAAAATTTGCCTGCGGAAAGCGGAAACGGAAAGTTGACACGCTACCCCTGACCCAATGTAAATGGTTTTTCAAGCATTAGAAGGAAAATGGGAGAAGAAATAGCTCTAGTGTTTGGGGGGTAAGCCCCACTCCTCAACCGCCCATACTGAACCCCTGCAGTGCCCATGAAAACCCAGTGCTCAAGTACGGAGGGCCGTACCTGAGCACCGGGTCTACATTGGCACCGGATATTGTTACTTGTGCACTGGGTTCTAGCCGGCCAAATTGATGGCAGAAGCGGTCTGATCGAACCGTTCTGCTGTTGCTCGACGAAATCCAGATCGTGGTCGCACCGCTGCAGCTCGTCCTCGGCGCGACTGGCCCGATCGTAGATGGTGTTCAACTGAAAGTGGGGGTAAGTAGAGTCCAGGGGTATCTTGAATTTCGACCCTCCGGGGGGTTAATAGCTGAAGATTTTTCTGGGATGGGCGGTTGGTGGAGGTCAAGCCTATTTCGCATGCAGGGCCGTATCCAGGGGGGGGGGGGCGGGGGGCTGCAGCCCCCCCCTCCCGGGTTGAGACCAGAAAGCGGCCGGAAAATGGCACTTTTTCAACGTCAGCGTAAACAAATTTTGCGCGCAAGCGCACATTTTACACCAGACGTGATCTATTATGAGCAGATTTGCTCCCTGTGGCCGAAATCGTTATAAATACACTCAATTGTGTGCTGTCTGCTGTATTTGTATGTATATTTACATACATATACAGCGTTCCATGGCGCTGGCGCGAACGCCAATGGCGCCATGGCGTTGCGCCTACTAGTGGCGCCAGCGCCATGGCGCCATTCCGCCACTCTGTACGTAAAATTTTATTGGGGGGAGCTGAGCCCCCCCCCAGGGGTATCTTGAATTTTGACCCTCCGAGTGGTTGGATAGATAGCAAATCGCTCCTCCGGAGGGATAGATAGCTGAAAAATTTTCTGGGGGGGGGGTTGGGGGGGTTTGGGGGGGGGGGGGTTGTGGTGGTTCAATATATAGGCTTTTTCGGGGCATAGAAGGAAGAAAAGGGAGAAAAATCGCTAAAAGTAGGTGTAAAATAGCTCAAAATGGGTATACAAGAGCATATAGTACTTAAAATAGCTGAAAATAGGCAGTTAGACACATGAACCAGTGATTTTGGAGGTGAAAATCTATATATAGGTATGAAAAATAGCGATTTTGAGCGAAAATTGGGGTATAGTTTCTGAAAAATCGCTCCAGATAGGTAGATAGCTTGGCGATTTGGGGGGGGGGGGTAGTAGCCCAAAATTTTGCCTCCGGGATAGATAGATAGCTGAGCGGCCTCCGGGATAGATAGATAGCTGGGCGGTTTGGGGGGGGTAACCCCCCCCCCCATTCGAGACCCCTGCCCCGCTCGCCGGCCTCCGTAAACAAGCAGCCCCCCCCCCGCTCAAAAATCCTGGATACGTCCCTGTTCGCATGTAAACCCATCCCGCATGTAGACACATTATACCCACCCCAAACGGCCCATCTATCATCTATCTATCCCTGGCACAATTTTTTTTTGGCAACTTTCCCCTGGACACCCCCCCCCGCGAATTGCCTAGCTATTTAGCTATCTGGAGCGCTTTTGAGCAATGTTACCTTAATTTTCACCCAAAATCGTAAATTTTCATACTTCTTATAGATTTTCGCCTTCAAAATCATTAAGTCATGTGTTTTATTGCCTATTTTCACCATGCCGGGTATAATTAAATGTGTTCCGGGTCAACATGCGGGATGGGTTTACATGGGAATAATGCAGTGCAGGGGGGTTGGATGGGAGGGGGATCGCGGCGGTTTCGGCGATATAGGCTTTTTCGGGGTGTAAAAGAAAGAAAAGAGAAAAATCGCTAAAAGTAAGTGAAAAATGGCCAAAAATAGGTAGATAGATAGCTGACAGCCTCCGGGATAGATAGATTTCGCCACAAACACGAATCAGACCAACCCCAATCCCAACGGACCTTAGCCAAATTCTGCCTGAGCACATTGTCCCAAGCGTTCACCTCGGTCGCTTGAGTGTAGAAGGTGCTCAGCTGTTCTTCCACATCGTAAGCGTAGCCCCTGAGCTTGTCGTCGAGCTGCGAGAAACGCAACTTTGTGTCGCCCGCCGCCGGCGCCGGCGCGCCCGTTGTCGCCGCCGTTACGCTGCATGGTTTTGAATGGGGTTTTGAGTAGGGTGCGAACAATATTTTTTTACGAAAAACGGAAACGGAAAAATGTTTGCTCTTGCCGGAAAACGGAATCGGAAATTTTTTGCACTTGCCGGAAAACGGAAAAAACTGCCTGCGGAAAACGGAAATTTGACACCCTAGTTTTGAGTGACTGGCTTTGAAAGTTGGGTGGTAATGCAAGGTAAGGTAATAAAAACAAAAATGAGAAAAAGCTACCCCAAATTTCGACTATTATGTTACACATCTACAGATGCCCACGAGCATCAATAATATTAAAAACAACAGAGAGTACAGTGCAGAAAAGATCACGCAAAATCAAAAGAGTGTAGCGCAAAAAGTATCTCACCTAGTTGGAGCGGCGCTTGTAAACGTCGGCACAGCCGTGGACTGCGGCAGCACAGAAGCAGTTGTAGCTGCCAGCGACTGCGCGAAGCTAACCGCACTCGGCTTGGACACTGCCGCCGCGGCAGTAGTGGAAGCGACACTGCTCGCAGCCGCGGCTGGTGCCGCCGTGCTGGGAGCGAACGTGCTGAATGGGGCGCCCGATGCGGCTGTTGTCGCGGCACTTGTTGTTGAAGATAAGTTGAGGGTGCCGCCGCTCAACTGAAAACCTCCTGGCGCAGCGGCTGCGACAAGGATGTTTGAGTTTGTTTGCTGGAAATTGGGACTCAAACGAATGTCGCATGGACACAACTTAAGATGGCAAAAAATTCGAAAACTTTTCGAATTTTCGCATTTTTTTGGAGTATAGAATTTTTATATCATCACTAGAAAAGACACTAAAAATCGACTTTTTTTATCTATTTTTGGTTGAAAATGCATGTAAAATGTAGAAACGCAATACAAAACATGGATGTCACATGGATATTTGTAGCGGCGGTAAAGAATGTGCAGTATTTGAATGGAAAAAATTTAAAATTAAAAGACTGTCATTTGAGAGAAAAACACTAAAAAAATTTTAACACCTTTAATCCCAGAGAATGTGCCATCGTCACACTCAACGCGCGCACCTTTCGAACTCTTGGGCGTGCCGAGCGCGCTGGCCGCATTGGCGGTGCCGGGCGCGGTGCTGGCCGGCGGCGTGGCGGCGAACAAGGACGCGCCGCTGGCGCCGAAGCCGACGGAACTGGACGCGGCGGTCGGCGCCGCCGTGGTCGTAGGCGCGCCTGATTGCCATTGCAGCTGTTAGCGATATTGGGACCACACACGCTAGTTGACATCGACACCCAATGTCAACTGGTGCCGATCCCGATTCAAAGCTTGCTGACGAAATGACGAACGACGTCCAAACGCAAGCTTTGAATTGGGAACGGAACCAGTTGACATTTGGTGTCGATGTCAACTAGCGTGTGTGGGGCCATTCGCGCTGTGAACACTAGCTTGCACCGTGAATTTGGTAAAAACTGAAATTTAATTCAAATGAGGCAACTCGATTAAATTATTTTATTTTATTTTGAATTCAAATTAATGAAAGTTGAAAATGTGAACTCTCAAACACATAGCATGCAAAAAACGTACACTGGATGGCGACATGTCACCATTTCAGTTTTCACCGAAGTCACGGTGCAAACTAATGTGCGTGGGCACATTGTTCAAGCGTGAAAGTTGAAAGGGTGCCGAACCGAAAAGGGAAGATGTTGTAGTTGTAGTGGGAGTGGATGTGTTTCCCGCATTCTTCAATCCAGTGAAATCCAGTGCTCCGGGAGTGGACGCAGTTGCTGAAAAATTTACGACTTAAATAAAAGCAATGCTATGCGATTTTTCAGCGACAGGGGTCCGCAACCGGGGTTGGGGGGGGGTAACCCCAAATCACCCCGCAAACTGCTCAGCTATCCATATATCAAATTTTTTGGCTTCTAAAACGGGACGGAAAGTAGAATCTACCATGCCCCTGAGGGGCAATGCTCTATCTAGCTATCAAACACCCCCCGGGGGGGGTAAAAATCCCGGAGATTCCCGCAACGCGTAGAATAACACGAACGCTGAAACAAGGACGCGTTGCTCGCGGTAGCCGGCGAAGCAGCGCCAACTGTATTGCCAAACAATGGCGCAGTAGTGGCAGCGGTGTTGCCGAACGTTGGCGCAGTGGAAGCGGTGGCGCCAAACAATGGCGCAGCGGCACCAGTACTGGCAGGAACACTCGGCGCGGCTGTGGTCTGTGCTGGCGCAGCGCCTATGCTTGATGCCTGGCCAAACAGCCCGGCGCCTGCGTTTACGCTTCACATGAAAATTGTGCACCAAATTCACCCAAAGTAGGGTTCAAACGATATATCGTATCGAATATCGACCATTTTTTGATATCGAATATCGATATCGGAAATTTTGAAAAAACATCGAATATCGATATCGAAAATTTTGTAAAAATATCGAATATCGACCATTTTTTCGATATATCGAACCTGTATTGTGTCCCTAAATAAAGTTATTATTTCCATTTAGAGATATCGGTAGGAGTATTATCGGTAGTGAGTAATGGCGGATTGAAAAAGAATCCATGCCAATTCCCTTTTTGGAAAAATATGTTCAATCCTAATCTGAACCCGCAAAAATCATGTTTCAATGATTCTTCAATAGGACTGGCAAATGAAAATATTTTCAGCCCCAGCAGATGGAGCTTTGTTTCTTTACCTTTGGAGCTGACTTTGGTTGGATGCCCCAAAAATCATGAAACATAATTTTTACAGATTCAGAGTCTTCAGAGTGTCTACCTCAACATATTTGGGGAACTCACTTTGACCATGGTGTTCTGAACCAGCAAGAAATATGTTTCAATGATTTTTGGTAATCATTGAAATTTTTGACGAAGTGTGGCCTTAACAAATGAAGGTTGATGATTATATATTTTTGAGGGTGGGTAATGGGTGTGGTTTGTTGGGCCATAGAACCACGCCATGGTCGCTGAGGCCCTGAAAATGGATTGTGGATGGAAACTGAGATATCTGTGATTGATCTGATCTGCTTATAGTATTTTGTTTGTTGATTAAAAGTACAATATTTATAATGCCATTTTTTGTTTGAGTGGTAAATGTGAAGCCAGAAAATGCCGATATGCTTTTTTTGCAACATTCCCTTAAGCAATTGCGTTATGAGTATGAACTTTAATATCTACCAATTGTTGTTTGCCTGATACACTTTGATTCATCACGTTTTCCTTCCATTTTCCACTTTTGACTGATGTAAACCTTGTTAAAATCACTTGTACCATTCACACTTCAGTAAAGAGATGATGAACCATGTGTGCAACCACATGAAAATACAATGAGACTTGAAATATGCCTTGCTATACCAACAGCAAATCGTAATATCGAAAATATCGAATATTGACCATTTTTTAATATCGAATATCGAGGTTCCATATCGTATCGATATCGAGTTTTAGAAAAAAATATCGAAATCGATATCGAAAAGTCATATCGTTCGAACCCTAACCCAAAGTGGGAGCAATGTGATCTGATGGGAATTTTTTTATGTCTGCTCGTTTATTAGGATGCGATATGGTAGATTTCATTGTCTGGTCAGAAGACTATTAGTAAGTGATATACTGATATATGAATTATTTTTCGGAATCAGAGTATCAAATCAGACCTAAAATTGGGAGCTTTAGAAATATGGAGCGAAAGATGCAAGACCCTGATTTCAGTTACAATGCAGTAGCATCAACCGTGACTCCCAATCCCAAATTGTTCGAGATTTACGTATCCCGCCCAGTCAATCCCACTTAAACCTAGGGTTGGCTGATGTTTTTTTAAACGTTTTTTATTAAAAAAACGTGTTTTTTTTAAAAAAACACATGAAATCCGAAATGTTTTTTTTTTAAAACATCGACCGAAATTTTTAGTACTAAGCACTAGGTATTTTGCAAAATTTTTGCGCGCAAGCGCGCAATTTCACACACAAATTGACATTGGTGGTTGTTTTCATTGGTTTTGTGGCATTTTTAGTATCAAAGTATCCATTTATATATGCTACCATGGGTTAATAAGCCGTCATATGTCAGTGTAGTATATAATATTGAGGTAATGTGCTTCCATGTACCCCCACAGTGGTAACTTCACTCCCAAAGTAACAATTCCTTTTATAACCTTGTTTCATCACTATTCCGTGCCAAACTTTACCTGAAGTCACGAACATTCGACTATAAGGCGATATACGAACGATATGTTGACGAAAAATTGATATTTTTGACACAAATCACCACTTATAATGCTATCCCATTGCTCCACAGACATTATATGGTCATATATAACATCACAGAATATTGCCACTGTCTGATATACCTATATATGTTGACACAAGGTCATATCTGGGAGTTTTAAAAAAAAAACGTTTTTTATTTTAAAAAAACGTTGTTGTTTTTTAAAAACGTTTTGTTTTTTTTAAAACATCGAGTAAAAAAAAACGTTTTTTTCCAACCCTACTTAAACCCAACAAAAACTTCTAAAACCCGTACCTGTAACTGCAGCAGGGGCCGCAGCGGTAGTAGAGGCTTGCGATAACTGCAAACTAAATTGGCCCGACGGAGCGGCTAAAAAACAATGCCGGTAAAGTTGAAAACACACTACTATAAAAAAACGAACGAGAGCGCACAAACCGGGCGCGGTGGTAGCGGCGACGCCCCCAAAACTAAACGGACTAGGGGAACTTGCACCCGCCGTAGAAGTTGTCGTTGTAGCGCCGGTGGCGCTCGGAGCTGGAAAAAACTTACCCGAGTTACGGCGACAACAAACACAAATCCACAATGACAAAATAGGTCGCAAGTATTTATTCAAAAGTTCACACCTGTGAAGGCGGCCGCGGCCGCGTTGGAGGTGGCCAACTTGAACAGGCTGCCCGACGGTTTGGCCTGGGTGCTCTGCTGGCCTACGGACAGAAGTGGTTAGATATACCGACCAAGTGTTTGGTTGATAGCAGGGGTCACGACTAGGGAGCTCTCACACAACGCGATAGAGAGATATTTAAGAATAACAGTCTATATTTATTTGGGATAGAGTTGACTGAAGTGTTTGTTTTTTTTACATAAAAAAGTTTTTTAACACAAGCATCGAAACTTTGAAGGATCCGGCCCATCAGGGGTCTCCTAGGGGGGGGGGGGGAGGGCAAATCGGCCAGCTATCTATCTATCTATCCCGGAGGCCGCTCAGCTATCTATCTATCTGGAGTGGTTTTTGAGAAATTTTGCCCCAACTTTCGTTCAAAATCACTAATTTTCGCACCTTTTTAGTTTTTCACCTTCAAACTCGTGCTTTCCGGCTATATACGTATTGTTAGCCATTTTAAAGCTACTTTTGGCTACTTTTAACTGATAATTAGCTATTTTTCCCCTTTCTGCCTTCTTAACCTTGAAAAAGCCTATATATTGTGCTCCCTCCAGCCCCCCCCCAGAAAAATTTTCAGCTATCTATCCCTCCCGAAGAGCGAAATGCTATCCATCCAGCCCCCGCGAGGGCCAAAATCTTGGAGACCCCTGCCCTTCCTGCTTATCATAAACCCTTCCTGCTTTCGATGCTTGCGCTAAAAACACACATTTTAAAAAATTCCGGCCATCCCTAGAGTGAATAAAATTGAAAAATTTTAGTGCTGAAACTTTGACAATGACACGTGCCAAATTTGTAGGACATTCGAACCTTCACTTAACTAACACTTAACGCTTCAAACACTTTCATGTCATCGCTCTTAATTTCTAGTCATCTCATCACAAATGTGACGTGTGAAGTCCCACCAATTATCATACCGAAAAGCGACGGCGCGGCAGCCGCAGCTGTGGTAACTTGCTGCGGTGCGGTAACGTTCGGTTGCTGTCCAAAAGTTGCGTTCTGCGCTGCGGCTGGAGCCGCAGCCGTTGAAGACTGGCCAAAACTGAAGCCGCCAGTAGATGCTGCAGTAAAAAAGACGGAAATTTACACGCAACGGCCAGGCTGCATGTACAACATTGAAGGTCGATATAATCTTGCAAAATATGGGTTATCGACACCAAAAATCTGGCACATCGGGCATTTTCCCAACGCTAGGAAGACAATTGGCAAGTTTCCAAGGAAATTATCATTGTAACCACCCGGCTAACAAGTAGTCGAGGCACCAGCGCCGGCGCCCCCAAAAGAAAACGCAGGTGCACCCGTGGACGCCGGCTGAGTTGCCGCCCCGCCGAAAGAGAACGCCGAGTTGCCGAATCTGCAAAGTTTCAACTGATTCAAACCAAACTACAGATGTACGGTCAACTCAAGTCGCCAACTGAGTAGCGGGCGGTGCAGCGGCAGCGGTTGCGGCCGGCTTGGAAGCAAAAGAAAACCCGCCCGTCCCGGCGGCACCCGCCGTACTCTGACCGAACGTGAACGACATCGCGAGCCGCTGCGAAACTATTTGAAAACTTTTTTATTTTTCCAACTATTCTTTCAAGTGTGACACTCGTACTAAAACATCCACAAACTGTACGCACGTGGACAATCGGGTGGGCGCGCCAGCGCCATCCCTCGCTGCCGAGGGAGGGCGCAAGCGACCCACCCATAATATGGTCGGACACACCAAAATGCGGAAATCGCAAATTTAAAATCGCAATAACTTCGGAACGCAATGCGCTAGTGCAGAACCGACTGCACCATTAAAAAGCCCGTGTCGAAAAGTACCACCATGTAAATTTTCAGATCCAACGGTTGAGTTCGGAGGAAGTTATTACGCATTTTCTTTTTCAAGTAGTGTTGTTGTTGTTGTTGTTGTTCTTGTTCTCCCGAAAATCTTCAAACTGCAATAACTTCCTTGAAACACGACCGATTTTCATGGTTGATGGCTCATTTGGAAGAGAATATGATGCCATTTCTTATTTTCGGGATTTTTTTTCACAGGCTCCGCCCACTTTGGTACGGTATCTGTTTGAAATTTTCAAACCTCAATAAATTTAAAATTTGAATACAAATGGGGCAATAAAAAAAATTTGTTGATGTGTGCCATGACTAGAGCTTTCAAATGAGCCAATTTTTGGCAATTTTGGTACAGATTTACAAACGTTATTCAAGTTTGCTTATTTTGTGTAAAATGCGCAAACATGCCTGAACTACTGCTTCATGTGATACTGAGCATGTGACCTTGCATGCTGATTACTATCAGGTCATAAATGTCTAGTGGTTGATGTCAAGTCAAATGTCAAGTTATAAATGTCAAGTCAAATGTCAAGTTATAAATGTCAAGTCAAATGTCAAGTGATAAATGTCAAATGATAGATGTCTAGTGGTAAAATATTAAGTGATAAAATATCAAGTCAAATATCAAGTGATAAATGTCAAGTGGTAGATTTCAAGTGAAATGTCAAGTGATAATTGTCAAGTGATAAATTTCAAGTGAACTGTCAATTGATAAATGTCAAGTGATAGATAGTTATGAAATATCAAGTGATAAAGTATCAAGTCAAATTTCAAGTGATAACTTTCAAGTCAAATGTCAACTGATAAATTTCAATTGAAATGTCAAGTTTAATGTCAATTGATAAATGTCATGTCAAATGTCAAGTCAAATGTCAAGTGATAAATTGCAAGTGAAATGTAATGTCAAATGTCATGTCAAATGTCAAGTGACACATTTCAAGTCAAATGTCAAGTGACAAATTTCAAGTGAAATGTCAAGTTTAATGTCAACTCATAAATGTCAAGTCAAATTTCAAGTGATAAATGTCAAGTCAAATTTCAAGTGAGAAATGTCAAGTCAAATGTAAAGTTTAATGTCAAGTGATCAAATATCAAGTCAAATGTCAAGTTATAAATGTCAAGTCTAAAGTCAAGTCAAGTCAAATGTCAAGTGATAAATGTCAAGGTGAATATACAGTGATAACTTTCAATTGCCATGTCAAGTCAAATGCCAAGTGATACATTTCAAGTGAAATGTCAAGTAATAAATTTCAAGTGAAATGTCAAGTCAAATGTCAAGTTAAATGTCAAGCTTAATGTCAAGTGATAAATGTCATGTCAAATGTCAAGTTTAACATCAAGTGATAAATTTCAAGTGAAATGTCAA
Organism: Sphaerolaimus hirsutus; assembly: GCA_964036195.1. Taxonomy (NCBI): domain Eukaryota; kingdom Metazoa; phylum Nematoda; class Chromadorea; order Monhysterida; family Sphaerolaimidae; genus Sphaerolaimus; species Sphaerolaimus hirsutus. Next base: position 25,100,444 of record OZ038452.1, read on the forward strand.
GTTTTATGTCAAGTGATAAATGTCATGTCAAATGTCAAGTAACAATTTTTAGGTGATACCTGTCAAGTTGTTTATGTCAAGTGAAAACTATCAGGTGAAAAAATGGCAAGCAGTTCATGTCAAGTCATAAATATCAAGTGATGCCATTTAGTCATAAATGTCAAGTGGTTTATGTCAAGTTATTGTCAAGTGGGTAATTTCAAGTCATAAATGTCAAGTGATAACTTTCAGGTTCTAAATGTCAGGTTGAAAATCTTTTGAATCTTAGTATTTGGCTTCTTCTTGACCATAGATTGTATTGCTCACTGCCACATTTGGCATTTGCTTGATTTGCAATAACTTATAAACTTTTGGGCCTGTGGCCCTCAAAAAGAAGTATATCTGATAAAAAAATGGCTAAAGCCAACAAAAAGTGGACACTGCACCTAACCATGTGTATGCTTTTGAATGCACAAAAGTAATATATCATATACCATGCCATTTTCTGATTGAGCTATCAAAAGATGTATATCAAGGGAAATGTACACGAATGCTAATAATATAGGCTATCAACACAGCAAACTGCATCACAAGAAACAATTTCACCAAACTTTTGCATGGCAGCGTGAGCTTTTTGTATCTTTAATGTTTGCAGCACTTTGACACAGCTCACGCTGCCATGCAAAAGTTAGGTGAAATGGTTTCTTGTGATGCAGTTTGCTGTGTTGATAGCCTATATTATTAGCATTCGTGTACATTTCCCTTGATATACATCTTTTGATAGCTCAATCAGAAAATGGCATGGTATATGATATATTACTTTTGTGCATTCAAAAGCATACACATGGTTAGGTGCAGTGTCCACTTTTTGTTGGCTTTAGCCATTTTTTATCAGATGCGCATTTTGATGTTACACACGTAAGGATGTAGCCAGCCCTATGGTTGGAAAAAAACGTATTTTTTTAACTCGATGTTTTTTTTTTTTAAACAACGTTTTTTTAAATAAAAAACGTTTTTTTTAAAAGCTCCCAGATATGACCTTGTGTCAACATATATGTATAGGTATATCAGACAGTGGTAATACTTTGTGATGTTATATATGACAATATAATGGCTGTGGAGCCATGGGATAGCATTATAAGTGGTGATTTGTGTCAAAAATATCCATTTTACGTGACATATCGTTCGTATATCGCCTTATAGTCGAATGTTCGTGACTTCAGGTAAAGTTTGGCACGGAATAGTGATCAAACGAGGTTATAAAAGGAGGTTGTTACTTTGGGAGTGAAGTTACACACTGTTGAGGTACATGGAAGCACATTACCTCAATAGTATATAGTACAGCAACATATGACGGCTTATTAACCCATGGTAGCACATAGAAATGAATACTTTGATACTAAAAATGCCACAAAACCAATGAAAACAACCGCCAATGTCAATTTGTGTGTGAAATTGCGTGCTTGCGCACAAAAATTTTGCAAAATACCTAGTGCTTAGTACTAAAAATTTCGGTCGATGTTTTTTTTATAAAAAAAAACATTTCGGACGTCATGTTTTTTATAAAAAAAAACGTTTTAAAAAAAACGTTTAATAAAAACATCGGCCAACCCTAGCCAGCCCCCCCCTTTTTTGGGGGTGAGACGTTAAAAATGTGAGGAAATGTGTTCTGGGCAGGATTTATAGGATATTTTGTTAAAAAATTGCAATGTGTTAGCCTGCTCTTATAACCTTATTTAAGCACTTTTCCATGAAAACTTCACTTGAAATCATGGACGTTCGACAAAAGGCGATATACATAATAAGTCGACGTACAATGGATATTTTATACAGAAATCACCGTTTGTAATGCTATCCCATGTAATGTAATGTAAGGCATTCTATGGCTATATATAACATCACAAAGTACTGTCACCTGTAGGGTTGGAAAAAAAACGTTTTTTTTTAACTCGATGTTTTTTTTAAAAAGCTCCCAGATATGACCTAGTGTCAACATATATAGGTATATCAGACACTGGCAATACTCTGTGATGTTAAATATGACCATATAATGGCTGTGGAGCCATGGGATAGCATTATAAGTGGTGATTTGTGTCAAAAATATCCATTTTTCGTCGACATATCGTTCGTATATCGCCTTATAGTCGAATGTTCGTGACTTCAGGTAAAGTTTGGCACGGAATGGTGATCAAACAAGGTTATAAAAGGAGGTTGTTACTTTGGGGGTGAAGTTACACACTGTGGAGGTACATGGAAGCACATTACCTCAATATTATATATTACAGCAACATATGTCGGCTTATTCACCCATGGTAGCACATAGAAATGGATGTTTTGATACTAAAAATGCAACAAAACCAATGAAAACAACCACCAATGTCAATTTGTGTGTGAAATTGCGCGCTTGCGCGCAAAAATTTTGCAAAATACCTAGTGCTTAGTACTAAAAATTTCGGCCGATGTTTTTTTAAAAAAACAAAACATTTCGGACGTCAT
>OZ038452.1:25103118-25164118 GCA_964036195.1 Sphaerolaimus hirsutus
CTTGAGGATGACATAGAGAGCGTGTATGAGTCCGGGGATGTAGCCCAAAAGCGTCAGGATGATGTTCAGCAGCAAATGCCAGCTGCAGCCCTTCTCCACGAACACGCCGATGGGCTATTTTGGGAAATTTGGGTGTCACGTATGCAGCATGAACAGAGGGTACGAGTTAGTGATGTAAACAGCGCCAGAACTTTGGCGCCCAGCGCCATGGCGCTTTTTCGACTTCTAGCGCCAAATGCAACAGAGCGAAATAACGCCAAGCGCCAAGATCTGCCGCCTTTTGCTTTGGCGCTCGTCAAAAGCAGCGGAAATCGCGAGCGCCAGGCATTTTGTTCCCGGCGCCACGGAGAAATGGCGCTTTCACATCACTAGCGGTGTGTCAGTAGAATTTAACTACATGGCAGCTCATAAATATCCAACCATGGGGATTCCTTTCTATACTGACAGGACTGTATACATTGCACGACGTAACCGTTTAAAAAAATGAATAATGTCGTTTTATTAAATCCGGAACAGAATTAGCCCTATAATGAAACGAATGATAAAACGTGTAACAATTTTTGTCCATTATTCAGATGCATTACGATCATTTTAGTTCGATGTGAGCGAACGCCTTCCCAATGGCGCTGCAGACACTAGTTTACTAACGGTAAACTGAGAATTTGGTAAACTCAGTTGTCAGCTTCTGAGCGCATCTGAGTTTACCGGAATGAGCTATTCGTCAACTACAGTTGACGGAGCTTAAAAATCACACATTCTGGTAAACTCAGATGCACCCAGAAGCTAAAAAATGAGTTTACCAAATCCTAAGTTTACCATTGGTAAACTAGTGTGTGCAGCGCCAATACCGACCAAAAATTTTTTTAAAAAATTTGTTGTGTTAAGTGCACACGAATATTTTACAAACTCACTGGAATGATGACCGAACAGCAGATCTTTGGACAATCGGAGCACGTGAGCGGCATTTTGGCACTTTCGCGGTGATGCGCTTGGAAAAAATAGAAATAAAATAGTAGATCGACCAATCAGTAGAACCTAGAGATCAAATTATGCCAATATTTCAGTGGTTGTGGAAATTGAAAAGAAATTACAAAGACAGAAAAACGCTGACTGTTCTGTATGCTAAAGGTAGCTATGATAAACGGAAAATCTTTCGAGAAGCATTGATAACGGCTATCTAGATGACTCGGTAGAAAAGTCACGGATTAAAAACAATATCATTTAAATATTATAATTGTACCTAGTAGCTCCCTCATGATTTCGATTTATAATTTAAGGGATTTGTAATTCAACCCGTGCTGTACCGAATGGAGAAATCGTTATTAAATATTTTGATAAAAAAGCTGGGTAAGTAAATACCGTATTACCTCGAAATACCCCCATGGGGGTGTATTATTTCGCCAGCAAAATTTGAGGGGGGTTAATTCGAGGGGGGGGGTTATTCGAGAGTTTTTTTTCGTCAGAAATTTTCGTAGGGATCGTAGTAAAAACTAGGCATTTGCGTACCCACAATTGCGTACATGACGTACATCATTCCGAAGGGGGGGGGGGGTAATGAACGTTTCGAATAAATTTATGAAGCGTTTACCTAACCCAGTCAAAATATCGACGAAAAAAATTGGGCAGCTAATTCTTCTACCCCAAATTGTGAAGACTTTGAGATGTGTGATGACGAAATAGCACTGGGACTATTTCAGGGCGCCGTGTATTGGCGCTTGGCGCCCGTTTTAGGCGGCATTTTGACAATTGGGGGGAGGGGGGCTGTTTACTGGCGCGACGCCATTTCAAAACTGCGCTAAAAGCGCCGCTGCCGTCGTAGTGTATTGGACGGTGCCAATTATCCCTGGCACACAGAGTCCTTTTGAAAAGAGCAATGGCGCCAGTCCAAGCGACATTTTTCAAATGGCGATTTTCATGGCGCTCCCCAATCAGTACATTTATCTGCCACAATTTTTAAGGCGATATTTCTGATAAAATGCGCGTGCACACACTAGTTTACTGTCATATCTTTGTAAACTCATTAATCGTCTTTGAACGCATTTGAGTTTACTGAAACTGGTTATTCGTAATCCCAATCAACTGCAGTTGACAGACACCTCATTGTGGTGAACTCAAATGCTTTCAAAGTCGATTTATGAGTTTACCAAAATCTGGCGGTAAACCAGTGTGCGCAGCGCCATTACTGTGATTACAGTATCACAACAGTGGTTGTGGGAAGGAATTTATCATCGTTCAGGTAGATAGCGCAGACTGTACATTTGAATTTAGGTACCTAGATATAATACCTAGCAAATTCAAAAGAAATCATCTTTATTCTATTCATTTAATGCGGGAAGAGTTTGGGTAGTCCATTTAGCAGCAAAATAAATCGTGTGACGTCACAGCAGGGGCCAGTTACGCAAATTGAGAAGTAAAATGGCAAATTCGAAGTAAAATGAAAACTGCATTGAGAAGAAAATTGGCAAAAGCCAAGGGAAATGATTTTTTTTTACTTAGCTTTTGCCAATTTACTTGTCATATCACTTCGCATTTGACATTTTACTTCTCACTTCTCAATTTGCGGAACTGGCACCAGGTCATTTGAACTGCTGATTTGCAGTTACACTCATGAGTCATTTTCAATGTGAACGTGACTCATGGTTATTTTTCTTGAGTGACGCCATCACATACACATTATTAAGATTAGGCAGTGTTTACACGGATTCTTTGGACGACAAAAATTACGTTATTTGTCAACCATATTTTGGGATGAAAACCAATTAGTAGATAGATCGAACGCATCAATTGATCATTATTTGATCGACCCGATTACATGGAACAATAATTAATTTTTATAGATACCGCAATAATGCACAGTAGATAATGTATTTTTCTTGTTGTCGTAGGTTTGTCGGAGGGTTTGTTCTACGCGGTCTCGCTAGCGAGGCCGCGTAGAACAAACCCTCCAACAAACCTACGACAACATGAAAAAAAGTGTGATCTAGTGTGCGTGATTAGGGAAATTATGGAATTTGATGTTTTCCCCAGGCAGTGAAGCTGGCACAATCACAATCAATTGAGGCATCACACATGTAATATATTCCACGTTGATTCCACAAGAACAGTTGCAAAATTGCATTTTTTTGACGTCACAGAAAATCCGTGTAAACGCCGCTTTACGCTTAAAATTATTTACCGTATTTCCTCGAATTACCCCTCAAAATTCTCACTCTGAACAAATAAAACCCCCTGGGGGTATTTCGAGGAAATACGGTAGGTAGGTATTTACGTCGGATCGGAACTCCATAAATCAAACATTACACACGGATTTCGGCGGAGCAATCCTGACATGTGCAAGAAAAAATGAAGGTATTGTTTTCTTCAAACTGGCAAACGATAGACACATCAGGTGAAAACAAGTAATTGCTTATCAAGAGCTTGCTCACTCTGCTGATAAGAATGGATTGGGTTGGGTTTTACCAATGCGTATTTTAGCAGTCATGAGGTGAATGATAGTAAAAGAGGCATGAGGCATCTAAGAAAACCATTATACCGTATCTCCTCGAAATCCCCCCTCACCCCAAATTGAGTGTAAACAGAAGGTAAATGACAAAAGCTGCGGTTTGTTATCCAGGCAATGCAGAACACACGTTAAAACAATGACCGTGTTACGTTGGCCCTACACACACTAGTTTCCACCGTGACTGATGTGAAAACTGAAATGGCGACATGGCGACATCCAGCCTACTCTTATTGTATGCTATAGGTGTTTTAGTTTTCAAATTTTCAAAGCTTAACTTTCATTAATTAAAATTTTAATTAAAATTAAATTAAATCATTCAACCATGTTCGTTTATTTGCATTTGAAAAAATTTCAGTTTTCACACGAAGTCACGGTGAAAACTAGTGTGTGTGGGCACGTTAGAACAGGATTTGTACCATCTACACACTTTTCTGCGTCTGCATACGTTACACGTAACTTACTGCGAGTTCAAGAAATTTCTGCCGAAAAAATACCCCCCCCCCACCCCTTAAAATGTCAGCTATGAAAAAATAACCTCGCCCCCCCCCTCTGGGGGGATTTCGAGGAAGAACGGTATTCATGTAGTCTCAAATTGCAGACCGAAAGATCAATCGGCAACTACGGAAAAAAATTAAGCTAATTTTAGAAATAGGTACCGGCAAAAATATTTATTTCAAATATATCTACGGGGTGCTTGAAGTTTCCACTTCCTAAAGAATAGTGTTTTTAGGAATAGACAGCGAAAACCTCGAACCCCAGAAAAATAATCCGGATGTCTCCATGTTTTTTTAAAGACGTTTTTTATAAATTCTCAAAAACAGCCATCCTCAGTATTTGAAGTTCACGCGGTCTTTTGGTACTGAAGCTTCCATTTTGGGGTCCAAAAATACTAAAAAAATGCAACTAATAAGGCACAACTGTCTCCACAGAACGGAATTAAAATTCCATTTAAAGATTACCAAAACAAGGGCTTTGTCCAAGCGAGGAGCTACTATTTACAACTGTTCAAAACGTACACAACGTTCAAATATTACGATCAATAATGAACGTAAAATTCTAAAAGCACGCAGTGCCATAGAATATTTATTTTGACAAAAAGCTGAGTATTTGAGTCGAGTGCTTAAAATTTCTATCAAGTTTTGTAAATGGATGTAAGTAGGTATACGATACATGAAACGAAAAATTCCGTGAAAACAGTACCAGAATACAGGTGAATCAGTCAACTTTGTTGTAAAGTTTTCAGTCTCTAGTTTACAGAAGTTGGGTCTGGGTGTAATGCATAACGTTATACTTGTTCCAGCTGCCGCTTGTATTTATCAAATTCAGGCATAGGCAACGATGGGTAAGTTCTCCAAAAAAAACACTTTCTGTGTTTTGAGTTTTTCAAAAATGAATACCTGTGTTTTGCGTTTTTTTCTTGAAATAAATTTGAGTAACTCTGTTTTTATTTCTGTGTTTTTTGTAAAAACTCGAGTTTTTTTAGTTTTTTTTTCTATAAAAAAACTTGAGTTTTTTCCAGAAAATTTCGAGTTTTCCCCAAAAAAAATTTTATTTACAGCATTTCAATCTGGAAACAGTGGTTTTCTTGTAAGATATTGGTTTTGCACATAACATTTGTGTATTCATTCAAGTGTCAAAAAAGTCCTTAAAAATGTCCACAATGAGGACATCAACATCACAACACCAGCAACAAAATGCCCAGAAACGACAATTTACGCAGTACTCCAAAATTCTTCAATGGATGTGCACTGTATGGAAGACTACGGAATTGATTTGAACTACAACTACCATATTACCTCGAAATACCCCCATGGGCATTATTATTCTGTCAGAAAGTTGTGTAAGGATCAAAGAAAATAGTAGGCATTTACGTACCCAAAACAGGTTATAAATGCGTACAAACAGGATATATTTGAAATAAACATGTAGTCAGCTACACAACCTAGTACAGTCTATGTGTAGCTGCGATGCAAATTAGCAGTAATAAATACATCATGTACATTGGATACATGATGTACATTATCCCGGAGTGGGGTATTTCGAGGGGGGCGGGGCTTATTATTTCACCAGTCCATTTTGAGGGGAGTTGATTCAAGGGGGGGTTTATTCAAGGTAATAAGGTATACTTAAATGTCGAAACTTAAATTGTCAAATCCACCATGAGATGTGCCTGCCATCTTTAATTTCTTTTTTGTACCATTATAAAATATGAATACATTATGTACATATTTACATACTATAGATGATTATCTTATCTTGTTTAGTTTAACTGAATTAATGTGCATTCAACCACTTTGCTGAAAAAAAACACAAAAACTCAAAAAACTTTTCCGTGTTTCTGTGTTCTCCAAAAAAAACTCATTTGAGTTTTGAGTTTTTCAAAATTTATGAGTTTCCGTGTTTCTGTGTAAAACAAAACTTAGAAACTCAATGAGTTTCTGTGTTCAATTTCTGTGTTTTTTTCCATCGTTGGGCATAGGTATACGCATTTACGTGTGTGCGCTTATAACTTGCAGAAAAGTTGCCGGCAAACGCATTTACACTACTCAATTCAATTTTTTCAAATCTGGGATGTTGTAATACGGGTTTCCAAGATTTGTATTTATGTAGGTAAAATATTCACTTGAAGGGAGTTAAAATCAAAATTTACCTAGGTATTTCATTTCCTCCGGAGGTATAAAAAATGGAAAGGGATGTTGTTGCCAATCTAAGCGTGAAACGACATTTCTATCGAAAAATACAAATTCAGCACAAATGTTGCACCAACTGAAAGTGAGTACCAGGGGCCAATTCCAGACCTATTCAAATGACAAGCGACGTTGCAAGTAGTGATGGAATGGCGCCATGGCGCTGGCGCCCTTTGCTGTGGCGCCATCTGGCGCCTGGCGCCATTTTCGCTGGCGCCGATGTGGCGCCCGGCGTCATTGTTTTGGATGGCGCCAGAAATAGCGCCAAGATGCCGGGACCAGAGGTAATATTTTGCCATATTCAGATGCCTTATCTGCTAAATGATAGCATTTAAATGGAATGAAACACATTTACCTTTGAAATTATTCGCTAGCATTTCAAGTGTGGGTTCATGTTGATTGTTTTATACCACACTGTTGTTTTATGATGATGATGATTGTTTTACTCAAAAAATCCATACGCAGTACTCAAGTACTGAGTAAATACATTTATTTAACTTTCCTCTGAAAAAAGTACCTGTACTCACCTGTACTCATACTTTTTTAAAGTACCTGAGTACAGAAAATGTATTACATGAATTTTGAAATGGGACACAAAAGGTGACTGCACTGTTGTGAATTTACTAAAGTGCTCAGATTTTATATCAAAGGGATTATAGCAAAACAAATCCCTTAACTGGTGCCGTGACCGTGGAACAAGAGACCTGACAGTGAAGCAACAGAGCACAGCTCAGTGAACAACACAACTGGCCAACAACAAACAACCCTTCAACAACAACCCAAACACAACAACCACAACCAACTCAAATACAACACCACCAATCACAACCTGCTCAACACAGTCAAGCACAACCTTCTGCTGACTACGACAGGCAGTCTCACAGAGCTGCAAAAACAACTGCACAAGCCTGCAATGGTGCCAGACTCAGAGAGATGGCATCCACACACAATCACAACCTGCACCATTCAGTGGGTCACACAGAGGGCCACCAGCACAACTGGTTCTGGAGTGTATTAGCCACACAGACACTGGCAGCAAAAGCAAGCTGTTCATGGGCAGTCAATGGTGTCACTGAGAGGGCAGCACCCACCAGTTATCTACAGCTTTCAAACTGTAGTCAACGGATCCAGAATCCATCAACCAGGCGAACAGTACAACAACACAAAAACAACAGAGAGCAGTGACAGGTGATGTCATGTGATTTATGAACTCAATCTTGAGTATCTTGAGTATTTGGGCCAAATACTTCTTGTGCCCCCTAGGAGTTGAGTGTGTGATTGTGAGTGATCACTTCCGTGAGTGATATCCCATTTGAAGGCTGTATAAGTAGCATACATAGGCCAGTTCAAGAATCACAAGTGAACAGTCCACAATGACAACTGAATAAACACCACAACACCAGCTGGCTGCAACATGGGGCTGAGGGACCCCTAAATAATTCCCTTAACTATATATATGCTGAAATAGTGAATTTTATTGTTGGCGCCATTGTTTCTGGCGCCCTTTGGCGCCCGGCGCCATTTTTTCAGATGGCGCCATGGCGCCATTTTTTCTGGCGCCCGGCGCCAATTATTTGAATGGCGCCATGGCGCCATTTTTCCCGGCGCTTTTCCATCACTAGTTGCAAGTGACACCAAATAATAGGTAAGTTGATACGAAAAGGAACAAACGTATGTTGTTCTTGTCTAGAAAAACGCGGTATTGGTTCACGCGGTTTTCTTTGATTGCTAGGTCACTGAAAGTGGGGCCGGTTGTATTCACACAAATAAAGAAAAAAGACAAATACGAAAATGATTCGACAAACAACGATAATAAATCCTAGTGTAGTCGTAAACGGTTCGTTGATAGGTTTTACACTAAAGATTTGCATTTATCATACTACTTCTACTACACAATGCAACGACTATGCCGATCAAATAAATGCTGGCAGAAAATTTCTTTTGTCCAATGAAATTTTTTCAGGTGCAGCGAAAATTTTTTATTCTCATACCGTATTTATTCCAACAGAACTGCATACCTCCAATAGAAGAGCACCTCCAATAGAAAGGCAGGTTTTGGAACGATATTGCACTCACGAAAACAATAGAACGGCAGTCTCCAATAGAACAGCACCTCCAATAGAACGGCAGGTAAAAAGTTGATGAAAAAATAGGGCGACGCTCTTCTATTAGAAGAAATACAGTATGTTGACGCGAATTCCATTTCGCCCAATTTCAGATCAATAAAGTCGGCAGACATTACACTATACTATACACTTGTATAATATCATGTCTGCCGACTTTACAAAATAAATGAAAGACTTTGCGATCACTACCTGAATCAATGCAAGAAAATTTGCGCCAATATTTTTGTCAATTTGACAAATTTTGTGGTCAACTTTTCCATGGTTCAAAACTTGAATATTACCAGAAATTTTGATAGAAGTGTCAAAGCTTTGCGTGCCAATTTTACGTCGCACAGATGCCTCGATGCTGATATTGTTCTACCTAATCGTATAAAAAAGCGCCACCAGAGAACTAACATTATTTTAAAAAGTTTTAAAGTAAAAAGTTTTGTGAGACGGGCTTTAATTTCAATATTGGTAGAAAAGGACGTCAAAAACATCATAGCTATATTTATACACTTACACACATACGCAGCTCAATGTACTAGTAATGTGAACGAGCCCTTTTGTGTAGACTTTGTATACACAGCTCAATATAGCACATCTGTGGCATATTTGTTTGCTTTACTGAGCCAAAATACAGACAGGAAATACACGTAAAAGCACATCACATACAGAACATATAGAAATACAGCTACTCCACTCGATTACTACCGCCTTCCCCAACGTATGGTACATATTTACGCGAGTAAAAATACGTTTGCCATTTTACAAGGTATTTTACATGACTTTTGATACTTTTCATAACATTTGACAATTTACATGGTCTGGGACTGCCCCCAGAGGTCTATTTTACTAGCAAGAATCAATAATGATTCAAATTGTTATTAATTCCGCGCAGTTTAAATAGAAAATAGATAGGTACCTAAATAGAAGTAAACTGCAGCAAGGATCTACATGCTACAAGCTTTGTATCTTGAAATCAATGAATCAATGACTTAGTGAATCAATTCTCCGGGGGGTACGGAAACAAAACGTTGTTTCGAGGGTTGCGGTTGTTTCGGGGGTTGCAGTTTTTGACGGGCTAGAAGAAAATAAATAGCCCCAGAGCAGTACTGCAGCCGGACACGGCCAGTAAAAAAATTTCAGTGGCAGGTCGAAACAAATTTGATGATTTAAATAAAAATTCCTAGCATTTATTTGCAAAATTTCTGGGCAACAATCAAAATCCATTGAAACCCGCTGAAAAAACCGTTGAAATTAAAATCGCCCGAGCCGGACCAAATAATATCCCTGGCTTGCGTAAAAAGAATGTATGGTATGTGTGTATAAATACCACAGTGTTCGTAAGGAATGCTTTAGCAGTGTAATTTATTTAACACAAATAAGTCTTGGCACTTGGAATACTAATTCAGCGAGTACATAAATAAGTATTCGTATTATGGGGGTATGAAAGTGGAAGTCCATAACCACAGCAACAACAGACAAAGCTTTAGACTAGGGATGGCTAAAAACGTAGTTTTTTTAACGACCCTGCTTTTTAAACACAACAACGTTTTTTTAAAAACAACAACGTTTAAAAAAAAATTTAAAACGGTTTTTTTTAAAAGCTCCCAGATATGGTTATGGGTCAACATATACAGGTATATCAAACAATTGCCAGTACTTTGTGATGTTATATATAGCCACAGAATGGCTGTGGAGCCATGGGATAGCATTATAAGTGGTGATTTCTGTCAAAAATATCCATTTTTTGTCGACTTGTTACGTATATCGCCTTTTGTCGAATGTTCATGACTTCAAGTCAAGTTTTGCATGGAATAGCACTTATACAAGGTTATAATATAAAGCTAATCCATTGACAGTGATGGATCACACTGTAGAAGTATGTGGGAGCACATTGGCTGGATATTATATGCTACACTAACATATCACAGCTTATTATGACACAATAGCATGAAAAAATGGAAGCTTTCACACTAAAAATGCCTCAAAACCAATGAAAACAACCACAAATGGTAAAGTGTATGTGAAATTGCGCGCTGCGCGCAAAAAATTGCAAAATACCTAGTACATAGTACAAAAATTTTTGGGTGATGTTTAAAAAAAAAAACGGTTTCAATGCCTCTGTTTTTTTTTAATAAAAAAAACGTTTTTTTATTAAAAAACGGTTTAAAAAAACACCGGCCATCCCTACTTTAGACTAAGTAAATTTCCAGTGTCTTCAAAAAAAGTAGACATGCAAACATGCAATTACTAAATCTTGGTTTTTAAGTATGAATGGGCACTGGAAAAAAATGTGTTTGAACAACTAAAGTAAAATAAATAAAAGGGAAATCTTAGTTTCACATCGCTTGACCATTCAAAACTGTTATATCTGTAATCTGAAGCAATACGATCGGGATTCTCGAGAAATGAAACACAGAAATGCGATGGAATATAACCAGGACTGGTCTGCTGGCTGCGGTAAATGCACCTTTGTATCAATAGAAAAACGTAATTTCACGTTAAATTGCTTTTATAAAGGGCCGCTGTTTGCTGAATCAAGCAACCTAAAAAATGCATGTTCATAGCTAGCAGAATATAAATACCTATTTATCAAATATTTTCTAGAAAATGCCATGGGCCAACCAATCGCTCAGAACTGAACAGAACGTAAAATTGACAAAAGTGCATTATACATAGGTACCTTAATATTCTATTTGTGTGCGAGACTGTCTATGTACCGTATATCCTCGAAATACCCCCAGGTGTTTTCGAGCTGAGAAAACCCCCCTCGATCCACTCCCATCAGGAATAAGGTTTATCATGTATGCAATGTATTTATTAATTGCTGCCAGTTACACATAGACGGTAGTTTGTGTAGCCATCTACGTCTATATGTCCAAATATATCCTGTTTTGTCACTTTTATTACCAGTTTCGGGTATGTAAAAACCCATCTTTACTACGATACGCTCAAAAATTTCTGGGGAAAAATAAAAATACCCTCAAAATTTGCATTCTGAAAACATAAACCACATGGGGGTTTTTCTGGGAAATACGGTATACTTATTTAAGCAGTTCTGTTACATTCATCACAGAGCGTTGTTGTAAAGTGACGGGAATTTGTAGTCGTGTAGTTCTTGGAGCCTGTGTAAAGCAAAAATGTATCGACTAAAACATCATTAGTTGGAATTCACCGCAGTCCGGAACAGTATAACAACGTTGCACCCGGTGGCAGTGATCGAAAAATACGCAGAAAGTAGGCGCCAGATACAGATGGTAAACGTGGATTTTGTAACAAACGCGTGTGTTTCAAACATCACTTTTTTAACCCGGGTGTAGGAAAAATACAGCATATTTTCAATCAGCGTTTGGCACAGCCGCGATGCGTGAAATGGGGGATACATTTTAATTTCGCACTTTACTAGGCGGTGGTTTTGGTGCATTTTTAATTGCAACGGAAGCGGGAGCAGTAATGGCGGCAGAAAGCACACAAGGAAGTGATAACGTTCTGTTGATTAAATGTACGCCAGCGGCAGATCGGAGGTACAGGTAGTTTGCAGCAAGTGGGATATCCTGGGGCCAGTTCCGCACGTGACAACATACTTCGCTCTTCACTTTACTCATTACATTACTCTTACTTTCCGTTTATTATTCCACTTTTTTTTACTTTTCACTTCACTCTTTCCTTTGCCACTTGCGCAACTCTCCCTGGAGAAATAACTCTACAATGTGCTTTTCACTTTACTCTTTACTTTACCTTTAATTTTCCATTTGACCTTTTTTTATCTTTACTCATCTTTACTTTACTCCTTACTTTTAAATTTACTCTCTACATTACTTTACTCTTTACTGTGCCACTTGTGGAATTGCCCCTGGGGGCAATCCCAAGCCCTGTAAAGTGTAAAGTAAAGTGTCAAATGTAAAGTCAAATGCAAAGTCAAGTGTCAATCAAAACAAAAAAGAAAAGGTTTTTTTACTGAACTTTGCATGACAATTGACAGTTTACTTTACACTTTACAGGGCTTGGGATTGGCACCTGGTCACTGGTGCCAGCCTCGCAAGTTGACAAGTACTTTACTCTTCATTTTTGACTTTACTTTTCATAGCTTTGTTCTTGACTTTTAACTTTGCCACTTGCAGAACCAGCACGGGGAGCTGCCGGACATGTCATTTGTGTATCCAAATCTTATGTATTTTGCATCCTAATCGTATGTTCAACATAAGATTTGTATGCAAAAACATGATTTGTATACACAATTGACACTTGCACTATTTGCACCAGGCCCCTGGTGGTGGTTGCGCAAGTGGCAAGTTAAAAGTCAAGCGCAAAGTCAAGTGTCAAGTCAAGAGTAAATTACTTGTCAACTTGAAGGACTGGCCCCAGGTTCCGTACAAAAACCAATCGTCAACAAACCAATTCCGTTTTGACCACTTTGAATCGTACTGATCGATCACATGGAGAGTCCACGCGTGACGCGGCTGCGCAGACATATTTGGGGCGCTTTTGTGCCACACGTTTCCATGGATCACAACGCAAGTACCTGAAATTCCACATTGGCGCATGATACTGATGCACAGCATGAACATTACAAAATAATGGTCGTTATACGCGACTGCATGCGCGTATTTACAGAGAAATGTGCAGAAGTAGTGTAGCGTATATCCCCTAAAAAGACACTCGGGGAGTTATTTTGTCGTCGGTTTTTGAGGGGGAGTTACTCAAGGGGGGGGGGGGGGTTCTTCAGAATTACATCATGTATCTGTTGTGGCTGCTGTAGTCTAATATTCTTTTCTATTTTTAATGTCTCACATTGCACTGCATTTGCCGCTTTATTTGGTCTGTCTGACTTCACCGAGTGGGGAGAGTTATTCAAGGAGTTATTTCTTCCTCACTTGGCCAACAGGGGGAGTTATTCAAGGACATACGTAAAAATTTCCGAACCCCCAAATCGCCAACCAGCTTTTACTGGAACGGGTACGTACGGCTTGCCATCAAAATCTGGTTTCGTGCCGATAAACTCCATTTCTGGGACAATATCATCAGTCATACGGACCCATCTGTAATCAATACTGTCAGCTGCAAATAATGAGGCGTCTTGAATTAGGTGTCACATGGAAATCCAACGTGAAACTGCCGATCCCCAATTTTTTGGGCCGAGAGGGTATTACTAGGGTTAAAACGAGACCTGGTCCATCTCGGGTATTGGTCTAGAAAAACAAGCGGCCAGTCCCGCAAGTGGACAAGTACTTTACTCTCGACTCTCGACTTTTAACTTTACTCTTAACTTTGCTCTTGACTTTCTATTTAAATTTTACTTTACATTTGACGTTGCTCTTGACTTTACTCAGTTGGCATTTGTCATTTCACTTTTCTCTTGTGTTCACGTTTGACTCTTTACTTGTCCATTTGCGGGACTGGCACCTGGTATTCCAAAAAATGTCAATGTCAGTCCTGAATTGCGATAAACAGCCGATTAGAGAGCAGCAAAAGTACTACACCAATGTAGTATTTGATTGTAATATTGTAGTAATCCAATCAAATACTACACCATCACACCATGACGCACTGTGCCATTCTTCGAAAAGTTTAAATGTCAAACGCAATCTGTCTAAAAAATAGTCCTGTTTGAGCTCCAGTCATATTTTACCAACTTTTGTGGGAGCCGGGGCTAAACCACAAGCATCCATTATCCATTGTCGCATCATCCAATGCGAACCACAGGCCAATTAACTTTCCAAGCGGTTCGGTGTGCAGAAATGTTGCATCTATGTGTGGAGTTACAGCGCCGCCGATTTTTGGAGGCTGGGGGGGTAATTAAAAATTGTCATTTGAACTCATCAAAAGCTTCCTCCTATGAATCTACATTATGTACAAAATATACATATTTCACTGCTACTGGTCGCAATTTGTCATGATTTATCAACCTCAAAAATTCAGAATCAAAACACAAATCAATCAATTAATAAAACCAATCAGGTATTCGATGCCTATTTACATTACAACAATTCCAGGTGTCGGATCCGTTGAGGTAAGGTAAAATGACAAATGGGGACTTCCGTTCCAAAAGTTCACAAGCGCCAAATCCAGAAAAATCGAGTTAGCTGTGGATTCGACATCCACGTATAATTCTGCCCATTTTGGTAAAAAAATCAGTGTTATAGTCCATTTCGTTCCCGAGATACAGTGGTACCGTTTTGCAGAAAAATCACAATTTTCATATCGAAAGTGCACATATCCATCTCAGATCCCCTATGAAAAACAGGACTTTCATTTCGTAAGTGCACATATCCATGTCGGACCACCGGAGTTTCATTTCATAAGTGCACATATCCAAAAAATAGTTTCATTTCCAAACGTGCACGCGTGCTCCGGATCGCTCGCGAAGAGCCGGCCGGATTTCCCATACAAAATAAAGTTTCATTTCCAAATGTGCATACGTGAATTTCCAAATTTATTTTGCTCTATAAATCGAGTACGGGTATAAATATAGATCTGAAAATTTAGGTTTGTGTACTTCTCGCAAAGGGCTTCTCAGTGGTGTAATTGGTTTTGCCCTGCGATACACCGTTAGGAAGTTATTTACATTTCAAGTTCAAATTTTCAAATTTACTCCTTATTTTGGGTCATTTACAAAATATGACATAACTCCCAAAATATTTACCAGCCGACAAAATTTAGGGACACAAAAATTGTAGACAAATGTCCGAGATATCTGAAAAGTGCAGGGCAAGCTTTGTCGCCCAAACATGGCGTTGCCGGGCCAGCGCCAAACTTTAAAATGCGATTTTGAAAAATCTAAAAATCTGGATATGTTAACTTTTGGAATGAAAGTCCCCAAATGATGAAAGCAAAGTATGATAATCAGACAAATGGAAAGTTGAGTGAAAAGTTAAGAGTAAATTAAAAAAAAACTATAAAAATTATTATTTTTATTATTTTCTTGTCACTTGCCATTTGACTTAACTTTTAGATACCATTTTTTGTTTACTCCAAACTCTTTACTTTACATTTATCATTTTCATTTTACATTGCCTCTAGCGGAACTGAACCCCGAGCGGCAATTGAAATGATGAGCGCAGTCGGCCCAAATTTAATTGGACTACACTTTGCAATTGTAGTATTTGATTGTAATTCATTTTCACTTTCAAAAATCGGTGCGGTCGCACGTTCCCTGCTATTCTGCATGAACAGTAAACTTTGCCCTACCCTGGATACAGCCAAGGGCGGCTGCGAGTACTGTCACATTTACCTTGAAAATATACATTCCTTGTATAACGCGCGGGTCGTTAAATCCAATCTCTCTAACAAGCCGCTGCACTTTTTGCGAAAATGATATCCGCTTGAACACCTACACGTGCTACGAAGATACGCTTGATAATGGGATCATGCCGGGCAGAAATGGAATTTTTCTGGGGGCGGTCCCAGACACTGTAAAAAGACCTGTAAAATGTCAAATTTCATGCAAAGTGTCAAAATTCATGGAAAAGTAATAAACCCCAAAACGTTTTTTGTGCAAATAAATGTCTGCAATTGATATGTACTCACACTAGGGTGTCAAATTTCCGTTTCCGTTTTCCGTTTCCGCCTTTCCGCAGGAAAATTTTTTACCTTTCCGTTTTCCGTTTTCCAGCAGCCAAAAAATTTTTACCTTTCCGTTTTCCGTTTTCCGGCAGCTGAAAATTTTTTACCTTTCCGTTTCCGTTTTTCCGGCCCATATTTCCGTTTTCCAGCTGAAAAATTTTTACCTTTCCGTTTCCGTTTTACCATGCCATTTTTCCATTTTCTGGCTCAATTTTCAGTTTTCTGGCATTTTTCCATTGTTTTTCGAATCTGTATTCATCTTCAATTGGCTCATCCCATTGTGTTGTTTTTGTCTCTTGGAGCAGCATTGACAACTGGGATTTCAGGGTCAGTGAAACAGGTGCTGTGAACCCAATTGGGTCATATGCTGACACCAATAATATATTCAAGTTTCGTCTGGTTGGTGTTGTGATGCTGTCAATTTGCAATTTTGGTGTTGATATTGCCAGCATGTCCGTTCGGTGATTTTATTTCATGCCCATTACTGCGACAATTTTATTCACCTTTGGACTCCTGTTGTTTTCTGCTATTTCATTTATGACTGATCTGGAGTTTGACAGCCATTCCCTCATGTTCATAGAACATTGGTTAAATAAAGCTTTGACTTTGTAATATAGTTCTAAAGCTTCAACTTCATTCATGACACTCATGATGAAGTTATCAACATAAATGTTGTTTATTATCATCGCCAACTGGTTTCATTCCCCTTCATTTTCTTCATATTCATTCATGTTGTTTATTGTCACATTTAAATGGTATTTTATGACTGCTCCCAAAATTGCTGGGCTGCAGACAAGTCCAAACAGTACGCATTTAAAACAAAGTACTATTATATTATTTTCAGTTACTGGTTTTGAGGCATCTTTCAGCCAGAAAAATCGTGTGCAGTCTCTAGCTTGGTCATGCAATCCTTTTTGCAAAAATGCCTTTTCAATATCGGCAATTAATGCTAGATTGCCTGCCCTGAACCTCAGGAGTAGGCCCAGTGCTAATGGTGTGGTAATTGGTCCTCTAAAAAGGCACTCGTTGAAACTGGGCTTACCTGCCGACCCATTGTACACGATTCTGCATGATGTTGATTTGCCCGGTGTGATTACTGGCTGGTGTGGCAGGTAATGAATCCCCTTGTTGTCTGTTTTGTCATCACAGATCTCAATTATTCCCTTTTCTAGTTGGTTATCCATAACTTTCTGGTATTGTTTGTATAAGTTTGGATCTTTGTTGAATCTTCTTATCAGTGATTTAAACTGCACCAAGGCTTCTGCTTTTCCCGTGGGCAGGTCACTGATACTCTCTTTATACGGCCAGTCAATATAGTATCGTTTGTTGTTGTTGTTGAATTTTATGCTATTTATTATCATCTCCTCTGCAATGTTGTCATCAATTGCATAGGAGTCATCAGTGATTCCCACTGCTTCTAGACTTTGAAATTGTCGTAGTGTTTCCTTTCCTATGGCCACTATGGCTACTTTTTGATGATTTTTTGTTGGTTCAGTTAAGCTTGAACTATGAGTGAAGTTACAGGCATGATCCATAGTTGCAGAATGTACAGCTACCACAATCAAAGCCAAACAGGCAAACCTGCATGCAGGTTTTCCTTCTGCAAATTTGTCTATTCCCATGCTAATTTCACTTTATTTTTTTTCTGTTTCCGTGAAAATTTTGCTTTCCATTTTCCGTTTTCCGGCATTTCATTTTTCCGTTTTCCGTTTTCCGGCCGACAATTTTTTTTTACCTTTCCGTTTTCCGTTTTCCGCTGAGTGAAATTTTTTTACCTTTCCGTTTTCCGTTTTCCGGCAGAAATTTTTTTTTTACCTTTCCGTTTTCTGTTTTCCGTAAAGTTAAAAAATTTTACCTTTCCGTTTTCCGTAAAAAAAATTTTTTGACACCCTAACTCACACTGCTCAGCGAGCGGTTTGGTGAATTTGGGCCCTTCAGGGGGTTCAAAGCAGGGGTCTCCTAGGGGGGGGGGGCTGGGGGGGGGGCCCCCAAATCCGCCAGCTATCTATCTATACCGGAGGCCGTTCAGCTATCCATCTATCCCGAGGCAATTTTTTTGGCTACTACCCCCAAAGACCCCCCCCCCCAATCGCTCAGCTATTTATCTATCTATCTGGAGCGGTTTTTGAGAAATTTTGGCCCAATTTTCGCTCAAAATCACGAATTTTCGCACCTTTTTATAGTTTTTCATCATCAAAATCCTGCTCTCCGGCTATATGCATGGTTATATGCCTGTTTTTAGCCATTTTAAACCCATTTTGGCCACTTTTAACTGATAATTATCGATTTTTTCCCCTTTCAGCCTTCTATGCACTGAAAAAGCCTATATATTTTGCCCCCGCGACCCCCCCCCCCCAGAAAAATTTTTCAGCCATCTATCCCTCCGGAGGAGCGATTTGCTATCTATCCAGCCCCCGCGAGGGTCATAATCTTGGAGACCCCTGGTTCAAAGAGATAGTAAATCGCTCCTCCCGAGAGATAGATCCGGTGCTACAAAATGGGGGGGTGGGTGTGTTGTTTTTTTGTCGTTGTTGTTTTCTTGGGGGTGTCGCGCCCCCAACCCCCCATAATGAACCCTGCCCCCCCCCGATTTTTGGGTTGCGAGTTCCGTACCAAAAGTGCCAGAATGTTGCACTAATATGAATACTTCATTCCTCACGTGAACGCCTGCGCCATAAGTAATTTTAAAGATCTGTAATTAAAACGAATCGAACACCATATATTCTTGAATAAAGCCCCCCGGACAAACTTACCATAACCCATCTGAAAAATGAACAAAAGATTATACAGTTTTTCATTATAATATTTAGTTTTTACTATGGAATGGTTAATCACAAAATTTATGACAAGATTTCGTTCATTAAATTACGGTAGGATTCTGCGCAGACATTGCGATCCGCACAGTAAATATACAAAGAAATCACCAAGTGACAATTTCTGCAAATGGTAATGTCCTGCAATGCAACAAAAAATACCTAAGTTGCCACAGAAAGCTACAGTTTGTGCAACGATTGCAGGACGGTTTTTTTCGATGGGGGTTTTATTTAAGAAGATACGGTAACCAACCATGGCCAACTTTATTTACCGCACACTCCAGTGGAACCTTCAAATTTTGTTTCTCATCAAACGCTCCCTCCTCGTAGAAAATGCATACCTTGTCAACACTCTCGTAAAAATATTTCCCTTGAACATGCTGCGGAAAAACACAAATTACAGCGAAAATTACAGAAAAGGTATTTGTGTCGCCGGCGAAAGAACAATTTGCAGCCATAAAATCGCCCACTACAAACAATAGTAGCTGGGTAATTGTGCGACACAGACAAAAAAAGACTAAAAAAACCTAAGTCACTTTTTTCTCGCAGTCAGTCGTGAACACATTGCAAGGGTGTTGTTTTGGGTCGACCGACCGAACGATATTGTTCATTTCATCTTTCAATTGACACACTTCACTTTGTGTCAGAAAGTCCTCAATAGCGACGCAACCCTCATCGTAGAACTGCGATTTGAGGGAAGTTTTGAGCGGTGATGCAAATTTGCAGTAGTATTTTATTGGCTCTGGAATGCAGCCAGATTTCGACTTTCGACATCAATGTTTGGATTTTAGATATTTCAAAAATCACTTTAAAAATTCACAAGAACAATATTCCTGTCGATATTCTGAAGTAGGTATATCGAACAGTCCTAAGGTCACAATATACGATGAAATATAATGATCCCACAGCTGAGCTGAGCATGTTTGACGAAAGGTACACATTGACATTCAACCCCCGCTGCGCAATATGTTTAAGGTTTACTTGGACATCACTAATTTGGAAATTAGCGTTTTTCTTTCTTTGGGCAGCACTAGCATGATAAATCGATCCGTACTAAATCAACAGCCTATGTATATTTTCATGTTATTAATAATTATACACTTAATTTATAATTCGCCGAATTAAATTGTATATGGCGAGCGTTCTCACCTTGCGAACGGCGCCCGAAAAATCGCTCATTTTCGACAATCGGCTGCAACGAGTGAATACAAATTCAATCACGAAAATGGCAAATAATCGTCGATCAAATTTCCCTCGAGTAACATTGAAAACAACAAACTACTTCCTTATCTACATTTCAATCTGTTGAAGCGCCAAATTTTCTCCACTGATAAGACCAGTATTTCGAAATATACACGGCGAAAATGTTTTGGCAAAGTGCCAACGCGCAGTGAACGTCACAGTCGTACCAACTTCCGTTTAATTGCTATCATCCTTATCGATGTTGATAGCGCGCGTGCACGTCGCCCACGCGAATCTCTCCATTTCGATCCTTCCAAAAATTCAATCCTCAAATCGCGTTTAAATCGAATCGAAAAGATTAGTCGACAAGCGCGCCATTTTTCCCTCGTCGCTTCCCATTGTTTGTTTCCGAAATGATGGCCGCGCTGCGCATTTGAATTGAATTAAATATTTATCCGGTGTCGCTTCAGCTTTACCTTCACTTTGGCTGTGTAAACTACACCTGGGAGCACTCCCAGACCCTGTAAAATGTCAAATGTCGTGCAAAGTGTCGAAAGTCATGGAAAATGCCATGCAAAATGGCCAACGTACGTTTGCCATTTTGCAGGACATTTGACATTTGACAGGGCATTTTACAGGGTCTGGGAGTGGCACCAGACGTTACGACATTATAATATTGCCTTGCGATGATATTAACTTATTATTTACAGTGATCTATATAGTTTAAACTAGTAATTCCTGTGAGTGGCTCCCTCACTATTTATTGAGCAATAGAAAGGGAATTTCGGACGAGCGGCCGGGCGACGCGCCGCGATTTCGCCACTTGAACTGGTTCGTTTCTGTTTTGCTCTGTGAATCGTAAATGTACGCGGATGCTTACCGTATTTTCGTGATTAGTACCCCCCTTGAAAGAATTCTCATGAAATTCTGGGAATGAGGGGTTAAGAAGATCAAATTTATTGCTTTTGTGTTTTATGTGAAATCGAAATGGTGCACTATACACGGCAATTTTGCGTTCGGCGTTCGAACGTTTATGCGCACGGCACTACAAACACGGAAATTAGAAATCTGAAGAACAACGCTTTTGAAGGTAAAAAATTCGGCTATACTGCGCACATTCTGAATAAAAAGTATCTGTTGAAAATAACGGTTCGCTAGTGCAGTCCAGTATTTTTATACAGATTTTTCAAAACGTTCGTTCGGACGATTTGAGTTTGGACCTTTTTTGTTTTGTTTATGCGTTATGCCATTCGACTTTGAAAAAAAAAACTATTCGAAATCATAACTAAAAATTTCTAAATATAGTGCGCCAATATCGTTTTCTAATAATTCAAAAACTCACGTCACATGGCAGCGCCAACAAATTGATTGTATTTGTGCCTGACCGCTACCCGACACCGGCTGCGATGAGCTCGTCGGCCAGACAGAACAGTGAGTGTGCACTTTGTTATACTGATCTGACTGGAGGGTTGACAGAAAATGTTACCGTATTTCAGCGGGTATCTTGGATTTTGACCCTGGGGGTAGGGTTCAAACGATATATCATATCGAATATCGAATATCGGATATCGACCATTTTTTAATATCGAATATCGAATATCGATATCGAAAATTTTGAAAAAATATCGAATATCGAATATCGATATCGAAAATTTTGAAAAAATATCGAATATCGAATATCGATATCGAAAATTTTGAAAAAATATCGAATATCGATATCGAATATCGACCATATTTTCGATATATCGAACCTGTATAATGTCCTTAATTGAGTTATTATTTTTGTTTTGAGATATTTGTGATTAATTTGATTTGCTTATAGTATCTAAGTTGATGAGTAAAGTAAAGTATTTAATGTTATCTTTGTTGGAGTGCTTACTCCACATTTCTTGTATTTGGTTTGGCCACATACCTACTGAACTACCTACCTCATATTTGAAGCCAGAAAATGCTGATATGCTGCTTTTTTGCAACATGCCTTTAAACAATTGGGTTATAAGTATGAATTGTTGTATCTACCAATTTTTGTTTGTCTGATACAATTTGATTCGTCATGTTTTTTCTTCGATTTTTTCATTCTGACCATTGTAAACCTTGTTAAAATCAATTGTACTTTTCAGTAAAGAGATAATCAACCATGTTTGCAACCATATGAAAATACAACATGCTGCTTGAAATATGCCTTGCTATACCAAAAGCTAAATATCGAATATCGAAAATATCGAAATATCGATATCGAATATCGACCATTTTTTAGTATCGAATATCGAATATCGATATCGAGGGTCCATATCGTATCGAATATCGATATCGAAAATTTTGAAAAACTATTGAATATCGAATATCGATATCGAAAATTTTGAAAAAATATCGAATATCGAATATTGATATCGAACATTTTGAAAAAATATCGAATATCGAATATCGATATCGAAAAGTGATATCGTTTGAACCCTACCTGGGGGTTTGCATAGATACCAAATCGATCCTCTGGAGGGAAAGATATTAGCTGAAATTTTTTCGGAGCGATTCGCTGGGAAATTTTGGGCTACTATCCTCTAACCCCCCCCCCAAATCGGGTAGCTATCTACCTATCTGGAGCGATTTTTGAGAAATTATACCTAGGGTTCAAACGGGAACAGTTTTTCGGACCGGGACCGGGACCAGAAATTTTCTAATGTCGGGACCGGGACTGGCTTTTTTCAAATGCGGGACCGGGACTGGAGTGTCGGGATTGGGACTGGGATTTGCCGAACCATGTACCGGGACCGCGGTCGCGTTTGAACCCTATTGGTACGTAATATTCAGCCAATGTTGTTCCACACACTTCCAATGTGTGAAGGAACACTCAATGTATGAGCCTTTTCTTATAACATTATTCAAGCACTATTCCATTCCCATCTTCACTAGAAGTCATGAATATTTGATAAAAAGCAATGTATTTATGTAACAAGTTCGAAAATACATTTTTAAGAACACCTAAAATAGATTTTTTGGTAGAAATCACCACTTATAACTACAACATGGCTCCACAGCCATTATATTGCTATATAAATATATGACATCATAAGATACTGCTATTTGTCTGACATATTTATGTGTATATGTTGGGAGCCTTTGAAAAAAACATTTTATAATAAATAAATAAAACAACTTTCTTTAAACACAGGTCATACAAAAAGACGTTTTTTCCTTGCCTTGTCGGGACCGCTAAGACATTCCGGGACCGAGACTGGGGGGTCGGACCGGGACCGGGACTGGCTTTTTTTAATTGTCGGGACCGGGACCGGGACTGGGGTGTCGGGACCGGGTCCGCCCTAGTCCCGACTTTTTGCCGAACCATGTACCGGTCCCGTTTGAACCCTAATTATACCCCAATTTTCGCTTAAAATCGCTATTTTTCATACCTTTTTATGGATTTGTACCTCCAAAGTCACTAGTTCACTAACTGCCTATTTTCAGCTATTTTTAGTACTAAACGTGCTTATATACCAATTTTTAGCCATTATTCACCTACTTTTAGCCAGTTTTCTCCCGTTTCTACCGTATACATATTGAAAAAGCCCATATACATATTGAAAAAGCCCATATACATATTGAAAAATATTTATATAGAACCCCGCAACCCCCCCCCCCTCAAAAATTTTTTTCCGGCTATCTATCTATCTTGGAGGCTGCTCAGCTATCTATCCGACCCTCCGGAAAGTGAAAATCTAGAATACCCCCGACTCGGCGATTTGGGGTGGGGTTCACGCGATAGCGGGGATTTTGGCTTGGGGGATTACCCTCAAATCCGCCAGCTATCTATTTATCTATCTATCCCAGACACCGCTCAGCTATCGAAATATATATCCTGGAGGCAAATTTTTTGGCTACTTACTATGCCTTGAACCCCACTCTCCCCAAATCGTCCAGCTATCTACCTATTTTTAAGTAATTGTGCCCCAGTCAAGGACGTAGCCAGGGGGGGGGGGGGCGGGGCGCCGCACCCCGTTCGCCGGCCTCCGTATACAATCCGCCCCCCCTCAAAAGTCCTGGCTACGTCCCTGGCTCTTAGTTATCGCTAAAAATCGCACCTTTTCAGAGTTTTTCACCGTCAAAATAACTAGTTCATGTGTTTGTTTTATTGCCTATTTTCAGCTATTTTTTGTACTATACTTAGCTATTTTTCACCGACTTTTAGCGATTTTGTAATTTTCTCCCTTCTATACCTTGGAAAAGCCAATATATTGAACCCCCGCGACCCCCCTGAAATCCCCCCTGGCCCATAGCCCATCCTTAACACACACCACCTCAAATACATTTTGCAATGCTGTGACTAGGGCTGGAAAAAACTTTTTTCAACGCGATGTTTTTTAAATTTTAAACGTTTATAAGCGAAAAATTATAAAAGTTTTTTTAAACAACGTTTTTTTCACAAGCTCCCAGATATGGTCTTGTGTCAACATAAATATATAGGTATATCAGACAAGTGGTAATACTCTGATGTTATATATGACCATATAATGGCTGTGGAGCCATGGGAGTATTATAAGTGGTGATTTGTGTCAAAAATGTCTATTTTTTGTCGACATGTTCATATATCACCTTATAGCTAAATGTTTGTGAATTCAAGTGATATTGGCATGGAATAGTGATCAAACAACATTATAAAAGGAGGTTGTTACTTTGGGAGTGATGTTACACACTGTGGAGGTACATGGAAGCCATGGGTATCTTGAATTTTGACCCTCCGAGTGGTTGGATAGATAGCAAATCGCTCCGTATATTATATACTACAACAACATATGACGGCTTATTAATCCATGGTAGCACATAGAAATGGATGCTTTGATACTAAAAAATAAAAATTATGGACCTCTTTCTAGCTGTTTTTCACCTACTTTTAGCGATGTTTCCCCCGTTTTTCCGTCTATACCTTGGAAAAGCCTATATTTTGAACCCTCGTCAACCCCCCCCCCAAACCCCCCCAACCCCCCCCCCAAATTTTTCCCCAGCTATCTATACCTCCGGAGGAGCGATTTACTATGTATATAAACCCCCGCCGGTCCAAATCTACTAAACCCCTGATTCAGCTAATATAATATTCACATACATATTTATGTGTAGGCATTATGTTCTTATTTTTGTTGCGTTCTCTGACATTGTTTCGTCAGAACAGCTTTCCATCGCATCAAAACATTATCTATATCACCCTCAGAGCTGATTTCGAGGAAAAGGTATAGGTTATTTTTAAATGAAGCTATTTGCTTTACATCACGTGCTTAAAAATTCAATTTTGCTTGCTTCGATTTTTCTGATTTAAGATTTTCCTGATTTGCGGTAGCTGACATTTTTGACACACTAAATGTTGCCTAGCACAGTGGTTTATCGCAGGCCATGCATTTTCCCGACCGTTTCAGGGTAATTTTAATCAAGTTGGCTAATTTTTCCGGGATCAATATCGAGAATGTAAATTTTTTTCGGTAGTCGGGATCCCGTTTGAACCATTGTGTGTGCCATTGTGAAGCGCAATGATAACCCAATGTCAATCAATGGCACTGCTTTTTGCATGCCATCGTATCGTAGCCGCATGTGAAATAACTTTGCATTGCATTTGCAGAAAATGTTTATGTTTGAATGGTTTTTATGTCTGTATTTAATGTCTAGAGCTGGAAATATAGCTGCGGAAACACCAGCTAAGTGTGCCACCGAAAACTGACACTAAATGTCAATTAAATATTTAGTAATGTTTCGGGATGAAAAAAAAACGATGAAAAAAGTTTTTTTTGGTACATTTTTGAAGAGCTACTATTTAAAACGCCGCTGTATTTTTCCCGTCACTCCATAAAGTTTTTTTTGCTTTGGCGCCATTTGGTTATTATCACGAAATTGGGAGGGCCCCGAATATGGAGTTACGATTTTTTTATCGCGACAAATGGTGGCAAAAACTAGGAAAGTCATTATTTGGGGACATGGGACATACGGAAAACTTGCAGTATTTCTCATGAGCTTTCAGATTTAGATTCAAGTACCGTTTCGAACGAAATGACATCGATAGATGTGCGGAACTATATTTGAAAACGCACGCTTAGAAATCGCTATGAGAAATCGAGGCACAAAAACAAGACCGCAAAACGCACAAAAAACACATATAGGTATATTCATTTCTGAACAACAAAACTCAGAAAAGTGAATGCGCTCTTCAAATAACCATCTCACAATTGTCCGTGGCGTTTTTCGATCACTATTCCAGGACTAGTGATGTAGAAGCGCCATGGCGATGGCGCCTGGCACTAGCGCCAAAGCAAAAAGCGCCATAGCGCTTTTGGCGCTCGGCGCTATTTTGGTGTGCAGCCATTGGCGCTTGGCGCCATGCCCATGAAAGGCGCCATGGCGATTTTGGCGCTTGGCGCTATTCTTGACCGGCGCCAGGAATAAAATGCCTGGCGGTGGCGTCTGGCGCTGACGCCAAAGCAAAAAGCGCCATGGCGTTTCTGGCGCTTGGTGCATTTTGCTCTGGCACCATTGGCGCTTGGCGCTAGGGATCGGAAAAGCGCCGTGGCGCCAGGGGTCTCCAGGATTTTGGCCCTCGCGGGGGCTGGATAGATAGCAAATCGCTCCTCCGGAGGGATAGATTACTGAAACTTTTTGTGGGGGGGCTGGCGGGGCCACAGTATATAGGCTTTTTCAAGGTTAAGAAGGCAGAAAGGGGAAAAAATCGCTAATAATCAGTTAAAAGTAGCCAAAAGTAGGTATAACATGGCTAAAAATAGGTATATAACCATGTATATAGCCGGAAAGCATGATTTTGAAGGTGAAAAACTTTAAAAAGGTGCGAAAATAAGTGATTTTGAGCGAAAACTGGGGCAAAATTTCTCAAAAACCACTCCAGATAGACAGATGGCTGAGCGATTTGGGGGGGGGGGGGGTGGGGGTCTTTGGGGGTAGTAGCCAAAAATTTTGCCTCGGTATAGATAGATAGCTGAGCGGCCTCCGGGATAGATAGATAGCTGAGCGGCCTCCGGGATAGATAGATAGCTGGCCGATTTGGGGGGGGGGGCAGCCCCCTAGGAGACCCCTGCGTGGCGCTTTTGGCGCTTGGCGCCAAAGTCCTGGCGCTTTTCACATCACTATCAATGACAATTCTAGTTTACGCGCGTGCACTGCGCAACGACCAATTTGTCATATGACGCAGGCGGCAGCGGCTTACGCGGATTTTTGGGCCGCTTTCGCAAGGGTCCCAGCGACGCGTCCGACTGCGGCAGGGCCAACGCGGTTGGTGGGGTGTTTAACGGGACTGCTTTTTTCTGTGTGTGATTGGCCCCACACACACTAGTTGACATCGACACAAAATGTCAACTGGTTCCGATCCCAATTCCAAGCTGCCTTTGAACGTTATTCGTTGACTCGTCAGTAAGCTTTGAATTGGTGTCGGAACCAGTTGACATTTGGTGTCGATGTCAACTAGTGTGTGTGGGGCCAATGTGGGCCTTTATTCAGGATTTTTTGTGGCGCTTGGTGTATATGCAGTCGCGTCTGTCGCTTTTTTGTTGTCATCCGCAAATTCATGATCCCACAGTAAGATTACCAATGCCGTCACGAACCTCCAATATAATTTGTATGCCGCTAAGCAACAAATACTGCCGTTTGATCCTTGAGTGCTTCGGTTCTATATGCTATGCTAAACAAAATACTCTGACGGTTTTTGGTTTACTTGTGCACTTGCGAATTGCGGCACCGAAAGTCTTCCCGCGCGCCGGAATGGAATGGCACGCGGCGATTTGCATTTAATGTAATGGAAAATTTGAATTCAGCATCTCCACGAGTGTCTATCACGACTGTAGCTGGGCTTTTTCCCCATTCGAATGCCATGGGATTTGTGCCACTTATGCGTATCACTGAATCGAACATTTCTGTCCGTTTGTTTGGCGCGTTAGCAACCGCCTTGCTCGCGCGAAGCCGTGTCCCCCGGTGTTTGCAAAAAAATGCCGCTCGTGTGTGCCCTTGCCCCCGTGTTATCAATTGCATAAATTTTCACATTACTTGACCATTTTCCATTTTAACACTGCCGTTCAGTTTTATCTGTCTCAGACACGTAAATATTTACGTTTATTCACTTTTATTGAAATTACCGTGTTTCCTCGAAATACCCCCAGTGGCTTTTTTATGGGGAGAGGGGTCTCGGCTTAATTTCGCCGAATAGCGACCATTGTCTGGTCGTAAACCAATAGCTGGTTTACTAACACCGGTGAACTTTCAAAATTGCAAACTCATAAATCAGCTTTGAACGTAATTGAGTTTTATTTTAAGTTTGCCTTTTGATCTCCAGTCCATGGAGATTTAACGGCAAAATATAACAATTTCTAGGCTGATACTAAGCTTAAGCCAGTTTCAGTCTTGCCGCGAAGCCCCGGTTCAATTTTGTTTGATGTTGTGTTTTCCTATCCGTTTGATTGTATTTATAAATACGATTCTACATAATACAATGCACAAATAAAATATTTACGTAAATACTTTCGCTAAATAAAAAAAATATTTTACTCATTTTACCTATGTTTTTTGTTGTTCCATTTTTTAAACACCGAGAGAATGCCCCGTTGTTGATAAATTTCGTCGCTTTTTGCTTTTATGCTTTATGCAGTCGCACCTGCACAACCATTATGTCTGTCAGTTGGTACCGTCCCTTGGATGAATAATTTACGCGAAATACGTAAATAAGCACGTACTTAGCGGCACAGTGGCATACATGTACAGCACAAAAGTGTCCGCGTACGAGTCAGGCCTATTATGCATGTAAACCCATTACGCATCTACATCCATTATAGACACACTATACCCGCAGGGGTAAGAAAGGGGCGGGTTTCCTACCCCAAACTGCGCAGCTGTCTATGTTTTTTTGGTTACTTTTCAATGAACAGAACCCCCACCCCCCAAGCATATTGCCTAGCTATCCAGCTATCTGGATCGCTTTTGAGCAATTTTACCCTAATTTTAACCCAAAGCCGCTAATTTTCATACTTTTTATAGATTTTCACCTTTTAAATCACCAGGTCATGTATTTTATGGCATATTTTCAGCATGCCTGGTATAGTTAAATGCGTTCTGGTTCTAGATGCATAATGGGTTTACATGCATAATGTCACAGGGCCTCCGCGTACCCCGTGCGCGTGCCATTTGTTTGAAGCTGGCAAGCTAGGCCCTAACGCGCGTAATCGTCGGCGGCATGCGCGACGCAAATGCGGCAAGTGTCGCCGCGGCGGACGCTCGTGTCCGTGCGGCGGCCGGCTTCTGGCTGCAGCGGCGACGCTTCATTTGGCGCGACTTGTCTGTTTGTGCGACGCGTTTCCGCTGCGCATTTGCGCCGCGGACGTTCAGTCCAGTGTGTCCTATTCTCTTGCCCATCATACGGCCAATCAACCAAGTTCGTGCGGGGAAAGCTCAGAATCCAAACAGCGCATAATCCAAACAGCATAATCCAAACAAAAATGAGGCAAAATCCAAACGAAAATGAGGCATAATCCAAACACTTTTTTGTGCCCCAAACTGCAGCATAATCCAAACAGAAATGAGGCAAAATCCAAACAAAACTGAGGCATAATCCAAACACTCACTTTGCCTATTCTCATGCATTCATGTATTTACATATGATGTTGCCATTTTGACAACCACTGCACTGAAATTGCAATTATGGCAAAAACCAAGGACGTAGCCAGGGGGGGGCGGGGGGGGGCGGCCGCCCCCCCCCCTTCCCGGGCCGGGCCAAAAAATGTGCCAGAAATGGCACTTCCAGAAGACGATTTTTGCGTAGTTAGAAAAAATTTTGCGCGCGAGCGCGCATTTTACTGTCACACAACATATATTTGCAGTTGACCCTTATCCGCGGCCTCAAAACCGGTAAAAACAATAAATTCCAGTCCGTGTCACTGTATATGCCTGTAAAATATAGACATGTACAGCTGTTTGGGCGCCAATGCCAGCGCCAGTGGCGCCATGGCGTCACACCTACGAATGGCGCCAGCGCCATGGCGCCATTCCACTACTACAGAGGCAAAATTTTAGGGGGGGGGCGCCGCCCCCCCCCCCCCCGTTCGCCGGGCCCCGTATACAATCCGCCCCCCCCCGCTCAAAAATCCTGGCTACGTCCCTGGCAAAAACTATCCATTGGTTGGTCGGTCACTTCAAAGCTACAAATCAAGTCATTTTCCCATTAAATCTGCCCCTCAAATGTCAGGTGGTGTTCACTTCTTTGAGGGAGTGCTTGGACAAGTGTTTGGATTATGCCTCATTTTTGTTTGGATTTTGCCTCATTTTTGTTTGGATTATGCTGCAGTTTGGGGCACAAAAAGTGTTTGGATTATGCCTCATTTTCATTTGGATTATGCTTCATTTTTGTTTGGATTATGCTGTTTGGATTATGCGCTGTTTGGATTTTGATGCAGACTCGTTCGTGCTGCCTGGAAGATGCAAATGTGTGCAGATCGAATGTGGTCCACATTCTGTACACATCACGCACAGGCATCAATCAAGCATAATCCAAGCGGTTTTTGCGCATAATCCAAGCACTTAGATACACTATCCAGTCACTTTCTTGCTCCATAAAGAAACAGATTGACCAGCTATCTGGTCTGGATAGATAGCTATCTACCTATCTGGAATGATTTTTGAAAATTTTTGGGCATAATGCAAACATTTCTATTCTAATACATTCATGTTTGTTAAAGCGTAAATTAAATACATGTAAATATGTGTGCAAATTTGATAAGGACCATGTGTAAAGTTTGCAATAATTGCTATATCTGGTAAAGCATTTATCTGTTGTATGATAGTCCATTTTCCTTTTTCTTCCTTTCCGTCTTTTTGTGGCACTTTTGGTTGGCTTTTGCATACCTTCGCTTTGATTTTGCCCCATTTTGCCCTTGGATTATGATGCAGACCCAGCCGATCCATGGGAAACCCTGTGTGTGTGTGTTTCAGCTGCGATTAAATTAATTTTTAGGCGCGTGAATTCTACTGATGTGACTGACGGGCGGCTGCATGGTGCCAGCGTGAGTTCGCTTATCGGCGGATTGCAGTGGCACATTGCTGCCCCCCCCCCGCTGCCTGTTTCCCTTGTTAACAGCGACACATTCATGACGCTGGCTTGTAAATTGTGTACATAAAGCAAATATAATACTTAAATACGCACCTTGTTCTGGAAGTACGCCCCCCCCCTTTCGCTAAGCAAATGGTATGCTCGGTTGTTTTTCGTAGATTTATAGCATTCTCATTTCGCATAAAATTTACGATGAAAAACTTTTCCAGGCTATTGTAAATGTAAGACGGAGAGAAATCGCTAAATATAGGTGAAAAATTGTACAAAATGGGTATTTTGGAGGTGAAAATCGTATGAAAATAAGTAATTTTCAGCACAAATTTGGTTGTGTTTCCTCAAAATTCGATCCAGATAGCTAGATGGATAGCTGGACGATTTGGGGGGGGGGGGTAAGGGGATAGAAGCCAAAAAATTTGCCTCGGATTAGATACATAGCTGAGCGGCCTCCACTCCAGGATAGATAGACCCCCCAGCCCCCATTGGAGACCCCTGATTTGATGCTGCGCAGCCCACAAATTTTGGTTCAAAAAGCCCGTCTTAACGCTCGCGGGATCTGTGCGCGGTATGCGCGGTGCATTGGCGCTTCATTCAACCGCATGCTGATTCAATTGAACGCGCTGCCGTACTTCGGCTACGGGCGGCGGCGACAACCTCCCCCCCCCCCCCCCAGTTTTGGGTCGCGCAGGCGGCTCTCGCCGCGGACACCGGATACAGTCCCGCTGTCGCCCGCAGATAATAGGGCGCTCTGCGGCAGCGTCTAATAGATAGCCGGTTGCTGCGGCCGGACGATTACGACCGGTGGCGGCCGGGCGGCAGTTGCAGCCCGCCGCCCCGCCTCGCCGCTGCGATATTGATTCGCAACGCGTGCCGCCAGGCGCGTCCCTCCCTCGGGCCCCCGACGTGCGCAACTGATGGCCGATTTCACGTTGCCCTGATTGTTTTCTGCCTCGTCGAGCGGCGCGTTTGCGGCCGCGCGCCCGTCCATCTTCGGCGCGGCGGCGCCCAACGAACTGCTAGTGCTAAGCGTGGAAACCGGGCGCCGTTCTCCCAGCAAATTCAGCGCCTTTCCGGTGGAGGAAATGTATCCGCCCGCCGGCTTGTTTCTTAGTTGGCGGCGCAATTTCCGCCCGCCGCGGCTGCGCTGCGCGGCGCGGCGGCCGCGCCGCAACGCGCATGATTGGGCACAATACGCGACGAGCTGCAGCTAAGTGCGGGCGCGCATGCGGCGGTGCGCCGCCGCGGCCGACCGTAACTATTAGACTGCGTGTCGGCCGGGCGGCAGCGCCCGTGTGACGGACCGGCCGGCCCCGGAGGCTGCACTGATACTAATGGATTTTGTCGGCGCGCGAGCGGCCGCGCGGCCGCTGCCTAACTCGGCGCGCCGTCCGAACGACGGGGGCAAACTCTGGCGGCCGTAAGCTGGCTGCTAGTAGTTTCGGCTTGCGTGAAGCCGTAGTATTTGGGCTGCTCGGAAGTTTTGTCGCCCGTAACTGGGGCTTTTCAAATTGTTTACTCTGTCAAATTCCCCTGCGGTTAAATTTGTGGCTCGCGAATAGCCTTGCGTCAGCTGTTT
Organism: Sphaerolaimus hirsutus; assembly: GCA_964036195.1. Taxonomy (NCBI): domain Eukaryota; kingdom Metazoa; phylum Nematoda; class Chromadorea; order Monhysterida; family Sphaerolaimidae; genus Sphaerolaimus; species Sphaerolaimus hirsutus. The sequence goes on from OZ038452.1 coordinate 25,135,624, forward strand.
CTTCATTTCACATGCTTACTCGATGCGAAATGCAGCCGTGAAGTTTGCGGTGAAGTTTTGGGCCATCACCTGTTCATGGCGCGACTGACCCACACCGGTTTTATTTTTTTGTTGGCGCTATGATTGTCGGCACAATCCTTTAACCTGGCAATAACAAATAGGGTGGTCACAGGGTGGAGGGTAGACCATACGAACCTCAGAAAATGGTATGGTATGATGAATTGTTGCCATTTATTCACATTAGCGCTTTTAGCGGTTTTTCCCACCTTAGTCATAATTTACCTACGTGAAGTTCCGTCGGAAGTGGCACAGCTGTATTTATGGAAAGCATTCGAATCTGGGAAGAATATGGACGAATTTGTTGTTTTTCTTTGTTATTTTTTTTACTTTTAACAGTCATCACTTACATATAGAACTTATCTTTAATGCCTAACCTTATAATTAACAAGAGTAGGGATGAAAAAAATTAATTTTTTCAAATGCCTTGATTAAAAGAAATCAATTTAAAAAATGATAAAAAAAATTAAAATCACATTTTTTCATAGTGCAGTCAGCTCAACAAACTTACTTTGTCGGCTTTAGCCATTATCACAATATTTTTGTCAACAAACTAGCCATTGAGCTGTTTGCGATAATTTTAAAAACGAAAGTTTTTCGCCAGTCTGCACATGTCTGTTTTGACAATGTGCATAACATCAAGTTTTGTCGGTGGACGAAAACTAAACGTCAAGTTGTCTCGTCGAACCTCGATGACAGGCAGTCGCTTCGCAACCATGCCATGCCATTTCCAATTATCCAAACTTGGGAATGAAATGACTCCAGTGTCATGTATTTTTGTTCCACCAATTTGGTTCAGGCACATTTTCTTTGTCTGGCAGAATTTTAGATTTTTGTATTTGCCATACGCCGTGTGTATTTTTACTTTCAAATGAAGTATGCTAAATAAATGGTAGGTCATAATTTTATTTGAATTTAACATTTTACTTGCCTCAAAAATTACTTTCTTAGGCAAACTTTGAAAAAACACTGGCCGCCCCTAGTGGTTGGTGCAGGGGTTTTGTAGATTTGGACCCCCGCGGGGGTTCATATAGATAGTAAATCGCTCCTCCGGAGAAATAGATAGCTGAAAAATGGGGGGGGGGGTTTGCGGGGGTACAATATATAGGCTTTTCCGAGGTATAGACGGAAGAAAATGGAAAAAAATCGCTAAAAGTAGGAGAAAAACAGCTAAAAATAGGTATATAAGTACATATAGTACATAAAATAGTAGAAAATAGGCAATACGGAACATGAATTAAAATTTTGAAGGTGAAAAACTATAAAAAGGTACGAAAATTAGCGATTTTGAGCGAAAATTGGGGCAAAATTTCGTTAAAATCGCTCCAGATTAGGGTTCAAACGATATCACTTTTCGATATCGATATTCGATATTCGATATTTTTTCAAAATTTTCGATATCGATATTCGATATTTTTTCAAAATTTTCGATATCGATATTCGATATTCGATAGTTTTTCAAAATTTTCGATATCGATATTCGATACGATATGGACCCTCGATATCGATATTCGATATTCGATACTAAAAAATGGTCAATATTCGATATCGATATTTCGATATTTTCGATATTCGATATTTAGCTTTTGGTATAGCAAGGCATATTTCAAGCAGCATGTTGTATTTTCATATGGTTGCAAACATGGTTGATTATCTCTTTACTGAAAAGTACAATTAATTTTAACAAGGTTTACAATGGTCAGAATGAAAAAATCAAAGAAAAAACATGACGAGACAAATTGTATCAGACAAACAATAATTGGTAGATACAACAATTCATACTTATAACCCAATTGTTTAAGGGCATGTTGCAAAAAAGCAGCATATCAGCATTTTCTGGCTTCAAATATGAGGTAGGTAGTTCAGTAGGTATGTGGCCAAACCAAATACAAGAAATGTGGAGTAAGCACTCCAACAAAGATAACATTAAATACTTTACTTTTACTCATCAACTTAGATACTATAAGCAAATCAGTGGCGTAGCCAGGATTTTTGAGCGGGGGGGGGGCGGATTGTATACGGCGAACGGGGGGGGCGGCGCCCCCCCCCCCCTAAAATTTGGCCCTATGATAGCGGAATGGAGTTATGGCGCTGGCGCCATTCGTAGGCGCCGCGCCATGGCGTGATTGGCGTCGGCGTTGGCGCCAATGGCTACAATATAAGAAAAGTTTTATACCTATATGTCTGAAAATTTGTACCGCATTTTGTAATTTGAAGCGGTATTTATACTAATGCGACGTACATAACAACAAGAGAGATTGTGAGGGACGAAATGCGCGCTTGCGCGCAAAATTTTTGAAAACAACCTACAAAATCGGTATAGAAAAGTGCCATTCTTGGCAATTTTTATGTGCGGCCCGGGAAGGGGGGGGGGGCGGCCGCCCCCCCCCCGCCCCCCCTGGCTACGCCACTGAAGCAAATCAAATTAATCACAAATATCTCAAAACAAAAATAATAACTCAATTTAGGACATTATACAGGTTCGATATATCGAAAATATGGTCGATATTCGATATCGATATTCGATATTTTTTCAAAATTTTCGATATCGATATTCGATATTCGATATTTTTTCAAAATTTTCGATATCGATATTCGATATTCAATATTTTTTCAAAATTTTCGATATTCGATATTCGATATTAAAAAATGGTCGATATCCGATATTCAATATTCGATACGATATATCGTTTGAACCCTACTCCAGATAGACAGGTAGATAGCTGGCCGATTGGGGGGGGGGGGTTAGGGGATAGTAGCCCAACTAGGGTTGGCCGATGTTTTTTTAAACGTTTTTTTTAAAAAAACGTTTTTTTTATTAAAAAAAACATGACGTCCGAAATGTTTTTTTTTTAAAAAAAACATCGGCCAAAATTTTTAGTACTAAGCACTAGGTATTTTGCAAAATTTTTGCGCGCAAGCGCGCAATTTCACACACAAATTGACATTGGTGGTTGTTTTCATTGGTTTTGTTGCATTTTTAGTATCAAAACATCCATTTCTATGTGCTACCATGGGTGAATAAGCCGACATATGTTGCTGTAATATATAATATTGGGGTAATGTGCTTCCATGTACCTCCACAGTGTGTAACTTCACTCCCAAAGTCACAACCTCCTTTTATAACTTTGTTTGATCACTATTCCGTGCCAAACTTTACCTGAAGTCACAAACATTCGACTATAAGGCGATATACGAACGATATGTCGACGAAAAATGGATATTTTTGACACAAATCACCACTTATAATGCTATCCCATGGCTCCACAGCCATTATATGGTCATATTTAACATCACAGAGTATTGCCACTGTCTGATATACCTATATATGTTGACACTAGGTCATATCTGGGAGCTTTTAAAAAAAAACATCGAGTTAAAAAAACAACGTTTTTTTTCCAACCCTAAGCCCAACATTTTGCCTCCGGGATAGATAAATAGCTGAGCGGGCCTCCGGGATAGATAGATAGCTGGCGGATTTGGGCCCCCCCAACACCCACCCCCTACTAAACCCCTGGGTTGGTGATACATAAAATAGTTTTCAACTAGACTCTGATAGTCTGATTTTTTGTCTGCCAATTGTCTAAATTCCTACTTACCACTAGTAACTTCACACTGAAAAAGTTGAGAATTTGATCCCGGGTCGCAATTAGTTAGAATTTCTCTTTTAGCTGGGCTAGTGCACTGAGCCGGTGGTGACCATCACTCAAACCATTTGTACCCGCAGTTGTTTACTTATTTTGCGGCTGTTTTGAAGTGTGAATGGATCAGTGGCAAATTGTCCTTCACACGGCAGTTTTCTGCCGAAATTTTAAAAAATTTAAAATTCATAAACAGCTTTGAGTTTACCGGAAAGAGGTGACCGTCAATTACTATTGAAAGATATAAAAATGACTCATTCCGGTCGGTGCGTTCAAAATGACAGTATTAAAATGTATGAATTTTCCATTTTTTTGAAATTTCGGTTGAAAACAAGTGTGTATAGTGTTAACCAGTTGTTAAAACTCCGCACTGCGGTTGAATACAGAACTCATGGTCAAAACGTTTTCATATACTGAAGGTTTATTTGTAGATACGCCGTGTCAGATTTCTCACCGCCTTTGAAAGGTAATGTCCCCGCTCGGTATTTATGTGCACTCTCACATCACAACAAAATTGCATTTCTTTTCACTGACAAATTGCCGCTGGGTTTTTACCAAATTTGATGCCATTTGCACCAACCAAAAGTCCCAAAGTGTTCACAACTAGGGCTGGTAAAAAAACTCTTTTTTAATATCGTGAGTATTTTATGTTGGTGTATTGTATGGATTTAAAAATCGGAGCTAATTAGTTACCACCTTTGTGATCAAAATATTTATTACATAAACGCGATGAGTGCTAAAATGTGGTACCTGTTAAATTAAAATGTTTTATGTTAAATTAAAAAATGTATGCATTTTTTTATTTAACATAACACTATCAATTCACTGCGTCAATTTTTCGCGAGTATTTTTAAATATCTTTACAACGACTACCGTATTCCCTCGAAATACCCCCCCCCTCGAAATACCCCCCCCTCTCGAGACCACTATGAAACAGTCACCCCCCCCCTCGAAGTACCCCCCCCCAGATCGAGTGTAAAGAGAACGTACATGACAAATACTGCAGTTTGTGTTCTGCGTAGTGCAGAACACACGTTTAAACAATGTCGGAATCACGTTAGAACAGTGTTTATACCGTCTACGTACTAATATTAGTCTACATAACCTTATAAATGGCGGTTTTTGTTGTTTTTTTTCGACGTCTGCGTACGTTTCAGACGACAATTTCGTACTGGGATTTAAAAAAATTTCTTGTGAAATAATAACCCCCCCCCCCTCGAAATACCCCCCTCCTCGTTTAACCCCCCCCCCTCTCGGGACCACTATGAAACAATCACCCCCCGGGGGGTATTTCGAGGAAATACGGTACCTAATTTGAAAAAAGTTGAGCAACAACCATCTGTTAACCTAAAATGTTTTCTGACTGTAATTAAGTACAATAATTTTCTATCTTTCCCATCCCTAGCTCAATTTAGATGAACGGCGACTTCCAAATCTACAGACTTTTTATACTGAACAAACACTTTTCATATTACTTAATATGTAAATACGTGTATTCAGTAAAACAGTAGTTTTGAAGTGTACCGCTGTTCGAACCGGGTTAACTAGACGACTCTAGCCAAAAGTTCCCTATGGGGTTCAAACGGGATCCCGACGTCGTTCCCGAGAATTTTCGGGGTTTTGTGGTCCCGATCCCGGTTCCGAAATCTAAAAAAACTAATCCCGATCCCGAAACTTTTGAAATCCTAATACCGACCGATCCCGAAATTTCTTTCTCAATCCCGATCCCGATCACGGAAAACTTTGCCAACTTTGCTGAGCAACGTTGTTGCACTAAGGAATCTGATCATAAACCTCCAATGTTCAATTTATGGCGTTTTTCTGGCATTCAGGTGTGTTTTCACACCATTTTAGCGCAGATTAGAGAAAAACCTTGAATATCAGAACTTTTCCAAAAATCCCAGTTCCGATCCCGATCTCAAAATCCAAAAAAAACAATCCCGGTCCCGAGACCCCAATCCCGATCCCGGTCCCGATCCCGAAAAGTCAATCCCGTTTGAACGCTAGTTCCCTAGCAGCTGTCTGAGTTCGGTAAGGCAGCAGCTAGCAGGTTGCGTGAAGTTTCACTTTGGTTTTACGCCGCCTAACTGCATTTGTGCCCTCGCTACTTTTTCGATCCAGACCACATGTGCTTTTCCTTGTAAATTTCTCTCGCCGCGCGAACCCCATTACTTTTTATTATGATTTTATGGCGTCAATAATTTGCCGCGGCGACTATGTAGATTGGCTCGCAGGTATTCCGCCGATCCAGCGAACTTTTAAAGTGACACGTTTTTAACTGTCAGATTTCGACTTAAAAGTTAATTTTGACTTGAGTTTATGTTCAAATATCCTGCTAACTGAATGGCATACTTTCAAATACACAGTTGAATATGTCTGGTGAAGTGGCATCAATTTTGAAAAAAAAACCGTCTGAAATTTTGCACTTGACAAAGTGCTCAAAGGGGCCCAGGTTATCACGTGCAGCTTGCAGCCTGGCATGTAATTGATCCGTTCCGTTCTTTAACAGAGCAGTGTCTGTCTTGTATTTTGACTGTTGAAAATGGAATCCAAAAAGTTGTGCGTAAACATGTATTTGTTGTGTATTTATGAAACGTAAAAAAATTCAACGAAATGCAAAAGTTCAACACATTTTGTCCAGAAGTTGATTTATGGCCAAGACCGTCGTATTACGACCACATTAAAATTAATGGAATATTTTTGGCCGTGTATTAAAACAAAAACTTCCTGTGTTTTTAAAAGAATGTCATGTGTAGCTTGTTAAGCTGAAAAAGCGCTGCCCCACCCACGGGTTCAGTAGATTTGCAGCCGTGCGTGCGCTTGGGTTCAGACCATCAGATAGTAAACCACCCCTCCAGAGGAATGCCACATTGTTAAAACGTATTTACGTTTACTCGATAAATACGTATACTCGTGTACTGCGTAAATACGTTTACGTTTCCTCCCAACAAAATACCAGTACTCACATACTCGCGTACTTTTTGAAAGTACGCGTGTACTGAAAACGTATTAAAAGGGACAGAAAATGTCATTTTGCTCAACAAAAAGTGACAAACATAGGATATTTCCCAAGAAATACTTATCAGGTGAGAAAAACACATCTTTGATGTATTTAAGAGTAAAAATTGAGAAAACACACCACGTTGGTTTACGTTTTACAATTTACGTTATTTTTGTGAGAAAATTTTCACTTTTACGTTTTCTGTGAGGAAAAAATACTCATTTTTGCGTTTTCTGTGGAAAAAAAGTATTTAACTCACCTTTTACGCAGTGTAAAAGTAAAAAAATACTTTACGTTATCTGTACTCAGGTGTGAGTAAAATAAAAAAACTTTACGTTTACTTTAAAAAAAAAGTTCTGTACTTTAACAACTCTGGAATGCCACTACAGCAACAATGCACCACCTGCTTCATTCAAGCGGCATTTTGCTATAAAAAGTAGGATGTTGTGACAAATTTTGTGACTGATTTTTATTTTCAATCAGCTTTTATTTGAAGAAATAGAATCTTTAAAAAATGATTTTTTACGTACCCTAGTCTGGGGGGTTAACCCCCTCCCCTTACTTATATCTTGCGGGACAGATCAATCAAGTCTGTGTTTTCTCAAATAAAAAACGTAGATACAGCGCCATTATGATGCAAATTATCGAACAAAGTTGCATTTTCATTATATATATTTTTTGCCAAAATAATCGGATATTATACAAGTGCACCCTTAATAGCGTTATCGCTGTTACCTATTAAATCACATCTCAGTTATCATCCCGTGTCTGTCGCAGGGCCGTCCTATGCAAACCTAAAGCACAAACATTAATTACGTTCTCTAATTGCCGAGGCATTTACAGCGGCGCCAGCGGGTTTTAGCAGCGGTTAATTGTCGCCGCGCTATTATCGGGGCGGCTGACGCAGGTGTTCAACGGCGGGCAGCCGGGCGCCGCCGACATGCCGGTGCGCCGGATCGCGTCCGCCGTGCTGCCGTGCGTGCGCGACACCCCGCGACAGGTTCGGCCGCTGAGTTATAGTGCAGTTGGAATGACTGTTTTCTGCAGTTGAGCCGACGTGCAGTTCGTAATTAAAACGATCTGGTTTTGTTTTTATTGGTTTTGGCTTTGGTTATTGGAAGAGAAAATATTCGCGAGTAAATCCGTGCACTACTCGATTTCGACGCCCGATAAATTGTTTCATTCCTTTTATGGTATGTTATTTTAATTGCGTACACTTGGACGAGGTCTCCCTTGTCGTTTAAAACGCAGTTGTGTCTCACGGTCGAAATAATCATAATTGCAATTGCCTAGGCAACTGCGAGGGGACACTTTTCCGTCCCACACCCCCGCCAGTTCTAACTTGCGCCAATCAATTCGCTTTAGCTGTGTATAGGCGAGGGTTTTTCAAAGGTTTTATTAAAAAACCATGCCATCGAAACCTTTTTTAAACACATTTTTTTCACCCCCCCCCCTTCCCTGCAGTACCCTCAAAAAAAGTTGTTATTGAACAAATGACTAACTTTTTCTCATCTGGAATGTCATTCACTTCCGGCAGAAGCCTGGGCTTCCACTGTGCACCCAAACATGACACAAAGCAGGTTCCCCTTGCCCATCAGCCACTAGTGAAACAGTCCTTATGGTCTGCAACCAGCATGACTGCATCACTGGGGCCAGGGCTTCTGCTGGAAGTAAGTCAAATTCTGGATGAAAAATTTAGTCATTTGTTAAATAAGAACCTTTTTTGATGGGGCTGCAGGGAGGGTGGAGGGGTGTGAAAAGATGGTCTACATCAAGGTGTCACTGTCACCCAAATGTAAGCCCCCATCATGCATGTTTCACTTGGCTGTGGACACAAAAGGGAATCATATCTGTATGTCAAAGGGATTTGTTCAGATGCTCTATGATGGCTTGTCAGAGTGCCTGGACACTGATACGAAATAATGGGTAGATTTTCTGAATGAGTAATTGTTTTGCACTCCCTGTGAACTTTTCAGCCAGTTTTAGGACATAAAATCACTGATTTTTGTAAAATTTGTGAAAATCTCATTTATATTGACCAGCCAGAAATTTCACGATTTTTACAGGAAATGCCCCAGTGTCTGTCTGCACTGAAGCAGCTAAATGGGTCCAATTCGGGGTGAACATTGGCAACACCTGGGGGTGTCTCCCCACCAAGCGACTTAGGCCAACTTCACTTTGGGGCTGAGTGAAAATCAATTGAAATTTTAAAATAAAAATCTCATTTATATTGACCGGCTCTTTATATGTGAAATTGCAAAATACCTAGTGCATAAGTACTAATTCAGGCTGCGGTCCGTGAATATCTATCATTGGTGGATGTTCCCTGGTCCCCCTACTGAACTGATGATGATTTAAAAAGCAAATGATCACTGATGATTAAAAAAGCAAATGATCACTGATGAGCAAATGATCATTGATGATGATTTAAAAAGCTGGAAGTTCAACGGTCGTCATGGATGCTGAGCTGATTGTCTAACAACATTAGCGACACAAAATCTGCGCCCAAACTTCACATAAAAGCTGCCACCCCAATTCCGCGCGCGCCGCGCCTTCATGTGCACAGCTAATGAACGCGCCCATATCAGATGTCCGAAAGCGATGAGCCCCTCGCGCGCGGCGACTTTCCAGTCGCATCCCGAGGTTTCCAAACACTGGGAGCGCGCGCAGCAAGTGCCGCCTTTGAGGGCAGTGTTGCAATGTTCCAGAGGCGTCGCAGCCGCGGCGGCGGCGCTGCACGTGCCGCGCGGCACTGCGCGTCGGCTATCGATCGGGCTGCCGCGCGGCCGCTAGTGACTGCCCAGACAGGTCGGCTTTGTGGCCGCGGCGGCGCGCGCGCACGTGAAATTACCTTCGCCTCAGTTACGCCGTGCTAAAAGAATCGCCGCTTTGGGCGATATGCTTTTGGGCGTGCCGCCGATCCGACTTTTGGAGTAAGACAAAGACAGGTGCTACCGCTGCCAGCTGGCTCATAGTAATGAAGTATCGATTTTGTTTTCACTTCTAGACAACAGTAATTTCATGCGGCGTCGTTCATGCGTCTTAACTGTCACTCATGCGTTCAACTGGCGACAGGTGCTAGACGATCGTTAACTCTTGTTCTTTTCGTAATTCCGAGTGAAGAGAGTTGTGTTCACTAGCGGCGGCCTTTTTACAGTTCTCTGCGTCGATGCTTATTCCATCGAAAAAGAATCGTCAAAGGCGTCATTTCGTTCTCGTACTTAACCTTTTTTAGTGTTGTCCAATCACACTTTGCTGACTTTTGAACACTTTTTGAACATTTTTCATTATAAATACATTTATTGGACTATTTTTGTACTCCGTCGAGTAGTTGACAGACTGATTATTGAAATAATCTCAAATATGCCTAAACAGAATTATACTGGGTATATTTTGTGAGGCGTGATTTTATTTCGATTGTGTGTATAATTTATTTCGAGCATAATGCCCTGACAGAAATTTGCTTCATGATTAGCATTGAAAAAAATGACCGATTTTGAGAAAATATAATTAAATATTATCTCAGAAAATCTCTCAAGCAAAAAAATATAATTAAATCTCTTGGGTCATTTTTGAAAATATAATTAAATCTCTGAGAAAATCTCTTGCAGTTCAAAAAAATCTCTTAAAATCTCTCAACTTAAAGTATGATTTGATCAATATTTCAAGGTGTTTGAACCATTGATAGTAGAAATTAAGCACATCATGTGTTGTTGACTTTTTCATTCACAATTTCATATGATAATAGCATATTGTCTTCTGATGGCTAACTTTGTACTATCATGTATTTAGTATCTGAAAAATGAACAAAAATATGGTTTAGGCACATTTTTCCTCATAGTAGAATAAATTACTTTCACATGTGATGATCCCCACAGAATTTATCTGATGACTTTTTCACCAAAATTTGATAACTATATTTCCAAAACATGCTGTCAACTCTTTAGTTGTTAAACGGCTAGGACCCAGTGCATAAGTTTACCCGTTGCACAAGTAGCAACACCCAGCGCCAATTCAGACTCAGCGCTTAAATACAGCCCCATACTTGAGCACTGGGTTTTCATGGGACTGCAGTGGTTCAGTATGGTCCAGGGGTTTAACATATTTACGTTTACTCAAAAATACAAATACTTGAGTACTAAGTAAATACATCTAAATTTCCTCTGAAAACGTACCAGTACTCTCTTTTATGTATACTTCCTGAAAGTACTTGAGTACAGAAAATGTATTCCAGTTAACTTTTTTATTGGCTCTTTCATGCCATAGAACAGAAAAAGGAAGGAAAAACTACAAATGGAGGGAAAATAGCCAAAAATTGGTACATGAGCAAATATATAAATAGTTAATAATAGATGAAAATTGGCAAAAAGCACATGAACTAGTGAATTTGAAGGTGAAAATGGGCAAATATAGATAGATTTTCTTGAGAGATTTTCTCAATCAGGAGAAAATATAATTAAATCTCTCTCGAAAATCATGGAAAAAATATAAATCTCAGAAAATCTTATATTTTCTGAGATTTTCTGAGATTTTTTAAATATAAATCTCCCAGAGATTTTTTCAATGCTATTCATGATCAAATGTTTTATCCTGTCTGAATGTGATGTCAGTTTCTTATAGGATCTTATGTCACCGCAATGTCACGGCTAGCATTGAACAAATCTTTATATTTAAAAAATCTCAGAAAATATAAGAATTTCTGAGATATATATTTTTTCACGATATTCTAGAGAGATTTAATTTTATTTTATTTTCCAGAGATTTTCTGAGATTTTTAAAAATATCAGAAAATCTCTCAAATTCTGATATTTATATTTTTTATGTTTTTTTCAGGGTTTTTTTGAGAGAGATTTAATTTTTTTTGCTTGAGAGATTTTCTGAGAATATATTTTATTATATTCTAAGAATTGGTGATTTTTTCAATGCTAGTCACGGCACTTTGACTAAACAGTTATTTACAAATTCCGTAATTTGTCAGGTGAAAAATGATTTCTTGCGATCACGCTGAAGAAGTTTCGAATTACCCGTTAAGTAACTTGTTAAGTTAAAGATCCATCCTAAATTGTTACCCTTGTGAAATTTCAAATTTGAGAGCTAATGGGTGCCCTCGTAAGGAAAGACTCCAGGTAAATACATGGACACTTTTTATTTCTCAGACAGCTTCATAAGCTTTGAAAGCTGATCGATTCTGCTAAGGGTGGACTTGTTGTTTCTTTAGCTTTGTTTAGCTAAATTCCTATAGTTGGTTTGTACTTTCCAGTTACACATGAATGAAGGGTAGATTGTGGGGAGAGCCTTGAGAAAATGTGTTTTGGAAGTAAGAGAGCGGGAAATATCTATCCTGAAATGTAGCGGATCGAACCCGCTATCCGACTGTTTATTACATTGTTTTGCAAAATTCTTTTTATGGCATTTTCCACACTTGATGCAACAGGGTCAAAATGGCTGGCCTTCAAGTGACTCACTTTTTCATTTTTTTTGTGCGTATTAGTTGTTGGAAAAAAATGTTTTTGAATAGCCCATTTGGAAAACCAATGTGTTTTTTTAAATAAGACGGGTTGTTTAAAACCAGGTTTCAAACATGGTTAGGAGTCAGAATGTACTGTTATAAATATCAGACTACTGGCAGTACTTTTTGATGCTATATAAATATATATGTGTACTTTGGAGCCATGGAATAACATTATAAATTATACCTGCCAAAATAATCCATTTTACTGTTGATTTGTTATTTTATGTATGTATTTACATTTCGTTGAACGTTCATTATATCAAGTGACGCTGGGCATGCGGTAGTGTTTAAATAAGCTTATAAGATATGGCTTATACACTAAAATATGTTGGAAGCACATTGGATGGATACCTATCATATTGCATGACCTTTATTAATTATACAGTAGCATGCAGAGAGTGAAGGTTTGCCACTATAAATACATTAAAACCAATCAAAATCACGCTAGATTTATTTATTTGTCTATGAAATTGTGCACTTGAGTAGGGTTGGCCGATGTTTTTTTTTAAACGTTTTTTTTATTTAAAAAACGTTTTTTTTTTAAAAAAAGCATGACGTCCGAAATGTTTTTTTTTTTTAAAAAACATCGGCCAAAATTTTTAGTACTAAGCACTAGGTATTTTGCAAAATTTTTGCGCGCAAGCGCGCAATTTCACACACAAATTGACATTGGTGGTTGTTTTCATTGGTTTTGTTGCATTTTTAGTATTAAAACATCCATTTCTATGTGCTACCATGGGTGAATAGGCCGACATATGTTGCTGTAATATATAATATTGAGGTAATGTGCTTCCATGTACCTCCACAGTGTGTAACTTCACTCCCAAAGTAACAACCTCCTTTTATAACCTTGTTTGATCACCATTCCGTGCCAAACTTTACCTGAAGTCATGAACATTCGACTATAAGGCGATATACGAACGATATGTCAACAAAAATGGATATTTTTGACACAAATCACCACTTATAATGCTATCCCATGGCTCCACAGCCATTATATGGTCATATTTAACATCACAGAGTATTGCCAGTGTCTGATATACCTATATATGTTGACACATAAGTCATATCTGGGAGCTTTTAAAAAAAAACGTTTTTTTAAAAAAAAAAACGTTTTTTTTTAAAAAAAAACATTGAGTTAAAAAAAACGTTTTTTTTCCAACCCTACACTTGAGTGCAAAATTGCAAAATACCTTGTGAATAAGTACTGAAAATTTCATTTGTCGTTATAAAACCGTTTCTATGTTGGCGTTTGTTTGCAAAAAAATAGCGTTTGTCTAATAAAAAACAGCGTTTCTGAAATGGTTGAAAACTCTGTCATCCCTGGCTGTTTGGTGTTGTTTACAACACAATCAAATTTTACTATTACATTTGCGATACTTCACTAAAACTTAGCGTATGATACTTCATAATATTGCATTTACTGCACGTTATGCGTGCTGATTTGAATACATGATTTACGTTTTACGTTAAGTGTGGTGACTGTATTTATGAAGTCAGGGTGAAAGTGTAAAACTGTAAAACTGTAAGTCCCTTTTCCTACGTGTATTTTTAGACCATTTCTGTTTATAAATAGATTGTTTCATAATGATGCATTTTAGTGCGTGAGTATCTTGTTTTATATGATAGTCTATGGTTGCAAAAACACTGAAAGGCGCGTTGAAGGGCTTCATGTAGGATGAAAAATAACGTACTGATTTAAATAACTACACTAGCATATCACGGATTATCATTTAATCATGGTAGCATGCAGAAATGGAATGTTTGTCAAAAAGTACAACAAAACCAATCAAAACAACCTGAATGTGTAATTGCGCGTAAAAAATGCAGAATAGTGGTTTACTACTGAAAATATCAGCTGCTGCCAGTAACAACAGTTAAAAAGCGCCGCTTTAAAGTAGAGATGATCTACATAGGGCATCAAAAATATTACGTTTCTGTCTCATTTTATGTTCAAAATTTAATCCCCTTATAATGTTTATATGTTTTAACCAAAATGTTAAACGCTTAGCCATTAATCTTCAATGCCTAAAAGTGATAATTCTTTTTTTGCCGATTTCCCTGCACATTATAAATCTGAGAAACATATCTGGTATTCTATTTACAGGCCTATGCCAGCGCTAATTTTTATCTACAGCCGCACTTGAAGCCCAGCAGTGAGCGAGCGTCAAGAATTTAGAACCAGCTGCCGTTAGAGCGACAGGGCCAAGATTGGTGATCGCAAGCGGCGCGGCATGAGCGCCAACGACCTGGTGCCAGTCCCGGACCCTGTAAAATGTCAAATGTCATGCAAAGTGTTAAAAGTCATGTAAAATGCCCTGCAAAGTGTTAAAAGTGATGTAAAATTCCCTGCAAAATGTTAAAAGTCATGTAAAATGCCCTGCAAAATGGTAAGTCGGTTGCCACTTTACAGGGTATTTCACATGACTTGACACTTTGCATGACATTTTCCATTTTACAGGGCACTTTACAGGGTCCGGGACTGTGCCCAGGGCGACGGCGGGGCCGGCGCCGAGGGCCACGGCCGGCCGCACATGTCGCCCTTCCTGCGGGCGAAGCGCTTCGTCACGTCCGGCTTCCACTCGGCCAGGCGCAGCGGCGGCGGCGGCGCGCACACGGTGCCCCGGCTTTTGAAGTTTTGGTTCTTTTTTACTAAGCGCCTGCTGCCTGGTAGAATATAACTAAATGGAAAACTCGTTGAGGCTTGAGATGGCTAGACAAGTTGCTCGTGGCTTTGCAGGTGTATTTAATGCATTTTTTATAATAAAATTGTCTTTCTACGAAAAAAAATTTAGCTAGTATTTTTGCTGCGACATTTGCGTTTGTCCCAAGCCGCAGCAGGGCGTTATTCAAATTAACTTTTCTTATGACATTAACTAATTAGAAAATATCCATTATTAGTTCTAACCATAAAAATCTCCATTCTATCTCTATTAGTTCAAATATGCCATAAACGTGAACATCAACAGACCGCTATTTATCACTCAAGCATAGGAAATGCATGGATTCTTAGTTCAAGCGAACGTCTTGTTTTTGCTTGATTGTTAACTGAAGTCCGCATCCACGCTGGAAGTCGTGCAGTTGACATTTTGTGTTTTGAAGCTTCACTTAATCTGACTTTAAGCTGCGCTCTACTCTATTTGCTTACATGCAGGGGTAGGAAGGGGGGGGGGTTACCCCCCGCCCAAACCGCCCAGCTAAACCCGCCCGTTTATCTATCTATCCTGGAGGCCGCTCAGCTATCGATCTATCCTGGAGGCAAAATTTTGGGCTACTATCCCCTAAACCTCCCCCCCCCCCCCAAAAAAAAAAAAAAATCGGCCAGCTATCTACCTAACTGGAGCGATTTTTAAGAAACTATAACCCAATCTTTGGTCAAAATCGCTATTTTTCATACCTTTATCCAAAATCACGATCGCGAAACCTTTCCCCAAACCCCCCACCCCCAAAATAAATTTTTTTTCAGCTATCTGTCCCTCCGGAGGAGCGATTTGCTATGTATCCAACCCCCGCGAGGGCCAAAATCTAGAAGACCCTGCTGAATAAAGTGTGCTGAATGCGCACTATTTTCCGAATCCTGCATAGGCGGCTGGAGTAAATTTCAGTTTCCCTGTTTCTAAGAGAGAAATCTTTAATTTTTTTCGCTTTTCGAACGACGCCATAACACTCGAATAAGATTGCATCCCTCGAATAACTTCCTGTTGTTTAGCGTGACGGAAAAAATCATTTTTCGAGACTTATTCGAGAGTTTACGGTTAGAAAATAATTTTATAAATGTATAACTTGTTATATACTTATAATATAAATAAATAAATATAGTGTCTGCTATGCTTGTCATTTTGTTACTAATTATTTAAACGCTTTATTTCCCAAATGTTTGATCAATCATCGTTATTTATCTAGCCTCTCCAAAGGCAATCATTTTCGAAATTGTAATTTTATATATACTAAAGCTTTTCCTATTGGCTGAGCATTTTCTGCGGTTTTCGCCCGTTGGAGCAGCGCTTCACAGCAATTTGTAGTATTTGATTGAATTACTACAAATGGTATTAAACATATCCAATAAATAGATGTTTGTGCAGTCTGCATTGCGGCTGCGCTCGGCTATCTCAAAGTGGCCCACTTATGTCCGTTGCCAAACACAATGCGCCAAAGGGCCCGCACATCGCGTTGACAGTTGACACACAGTTGACATCGCAAATTCGTGTCAACTGAATGTCAACTAATAAACACTAAAAAAATTTTTAACGCATCACAGTTAACTGAAACAATAAAAATCAAGTGTCACGATATTAAATTAACTATGCTCTATCACATAGAAAGGTTGAAACACATTATTAACCAAAATTGAATTGACACGAATTCAGTTGACATCCAGCGTGTGTGGCGCCAAAGGAATTTTATCTTGGTTCATAGTGTGATTTCAACTTTACTGTAAGATAGAGCATAGTTTATTTTATATCGTGAAACTCAATTTTTATTGTTTCTGTCAATAGGGTTCAAACGGGATTGACTTTTCGGGATCGGGATCGGGATCGGGATTCACTTTTTGAGATTTCGGGATCGGGATCGGGATCGGGATTGGGGTTTCGGGATCGGGATCGGGATCGGGATTGGTTTTTTGAGATTTCGGGATCGGGATCGGGATCGGGATTGGCCGGGATTGGGGTCACGGGATCGGGATCGGGATTGGGATAGGCATTTTTCCGGGATCGGGATTGGGTTCTAGGGATAGAGATTTTGGCCATTTTTCTGGCATTCACAGTTGTTCATAAAGGTCTCAAAACACTGTTGGATGCCAGAAAAGTGCATAAAATTGACGCTGGGGGTTTGCATCCACTTTTTTGCATGCAAAAACCTCATTATTTCACTTTTTATAATTTCCACTAATTTTTCCGGGATCGGGATCCCGGACTTGGGAGTTTCTCGGGATCGGGATCGGGATTTGAAAATTCTCGGGATCGGGATCGGGATTGGTCTTTTTGAGATTTCGGGATCGGGATCGGGATCGGGATTGGGGTTTCGGGATCGGGATCGGGATCGGGACTGGTAAATCCCGGAATTTCACGGGATCCGGGATCGGGATCGGGATCCCGTTTGAACCCTATCTGTCAAGTGTGACGCTTTCAAAAAAATTGTGTTATTTAGTTGACATTCAGTTGACACGAATTCGCCATGTCAACTAGTGTGTGTGGGCCCAAACTGCTGACTAGTGCGCTGCGTGTTTCTTTGCGCCCGACGTTCGTTATCAAGCCACTACTTCGCTCTCGAAGTTGTTATCCAAACTCCAGAAGCGGCGTTAGCTCGCCTTTCTGTGACGACAAGAAAAAAATGTGAAAAAGTTCCATAAATCAAGTGACAAGTTCCGTGTTTGTGAGAAAAAGCAGTGATGTATACGCACTACTCAGGTGTACTTACATGCCAAATTTCAGTTGATTGGTAGCTCTGGCTGGAGAGTTATAGACATTTGAAAAAGAAAAAAACATTTAAATGTCGTAACGGAAAAAAATTCAAATGTCTACGACTCTCCAGATAGGGCTACTAATTATATGAAATTTGTCATGTCAGTCAACATGAGTGTGTATACGTCACTGTGGACTTTTCTCGTGAATATAAAACTTCTCACCAGACTTCAGAAACTTATTCACATTTTTTCTTGTCCTCACGGAAAAGCGTGTAAACGCTGCTTAAAGTGGTTCATTATCCGCTCGCTGAATTCAGCGGAAACTCGATTTGAGTAGGTTCGTTTGGGAGTTTGTTGTGTGTAGGGTTGGCACATGATTTTTTAACTGTTTCTTTTTAATCCGATTTCTTTGATTTTTTTCTTTTAAATCAAAGGGTGGAAACTGATTTTAATTTTTTTAAATCAAAAGGCAAAATTTCTGGTAGACTTGCACTAGGTATTTTGCAATTTTTTTGCGCACAAGCGCGCAATATCTCATACACGTTAACCTTGGTGGTGTTTTCATGGGTTTTGGGGCATTTTTAGTGTAAAAGCTTCCATTTATTCATGCTACCGTGTAATAATAAGCCACGATATGCTGGTGTAGTATATAATATCCAGCCAATGTGCTCCCACATAATTCTACAGTGTGAAACATCACTGTCAATATATAAGCCTTCTCTTACAACTTTATTTAAGCACTATTCCATGGTGAACTTCACTTGAAGTCACAAACGTTCGACCAAAGGCGATATACTTAAAAAGTCGACATAAAAATTGATATTTTGAAAGAAATCACTGCTTATAATGCTATCCCATGATTCCACATTCATAATTAGTGATGTAAAGGCACCGGTGCTGGTGCGGTGCCATTGCAATCTTCAGGGGTGCCATGCCGGTGCCGGTGCCATTTTTTTAGAATAGCACCGGTGCCGGTGCGGTGCGGTGCCATTTTTTTGCCGGTGCCAAAGGTGCTAGCACCAGGGCCAAAGTAAAAGGCACCGGGAAAGGCACCAGCCAAGGCTTTATGTACTGTGCAATTTTGTCCATAGTATGTGCTTATTCATATTTCAAAAAACAGCGATATATTTACCCAACCGTTTTTGCCTATTTTGTAAACCTCCTATCAAATAAATATACCTACTGTGAAATCCATTATACCCGATACGTGATCTGATGAGCGAATCTAAAATTTTGTTGAATTTTGAATTATTTTTATATATTATATTTATCTTACTTGTTTGTTCAAAATTTGTTGTCAGTTTACGACAGCGATCGTTCCATTCTCTGTACAGCAACGACTCCGATCAGTAGACAAAAGTGGCAATGGACTAAATTAAATATTTATTATTAATATTGAATTAAATATTTTATCTTTCATTTGTAATCATTGTAATTCCTTCATGAAAGTGATTGCCACATCATTCTTATCATTTTAAGTGCTCAACCATCAAAATCGGTTGAAAATTCATGGAAATATGCACTTCCAAAGGTGAGACCACTGAGAAACTGCCCGATATTAACTTCAGAAATTCCAGCCCGGTGCGGTGCCTTTCGGTGCTAGCACCGGCAACCCGCCGGTGCCCTTCAGTGCCGGTGCCATTTTTTCCAAAAGGCACCGGTGCCGGTGCGGTGCGGTGCCATTTTCTGGCCGGTGCCCCAGGGTGCCAGGTGCCCCAGGGTGCCAGGTGCCCTTTGCATGCGTTGGCAAAGGTGCCGGTGCGGTGCGGTGCCATTTTTCCCGGTGCCTTTAACATCACTAGTCATAATATGACGACAATAAACATAACAATACATTGTCTGACACTTCACCTACACATATTCTTTCTCTATACCCCCATTTTGGACGATTTAAAAAATCTGATTTTAATTTTAAAAAATCAATTTTTTTTTAATTGTTTTTTTATCAAGGCGTTTAAAAAATTGATTTTTTCCAACCCTAGTTGTATGTGTGGGCTTTATCTCGCT
This sequence comes from Sphaerolaimus hirsutus, assembly GCA_964036195.1. Classification (NCBI taxonomy): domain Eukaryota; kingdom Metazoa; phylum Nematoda; class Chromadorea; order Monhysterida; family Sphaerolaimidae; genus Sphaerolaimus; species Sphaerolaimus hirsutus. Next base: position 25,155,246 of record OZ038452.1, read on the forward strand.
TCACACCGGCCGTTTTTGGTCGAAAGCGAAAATTCAAGCTCGCCCACGGCTGCGACGGGAAAAAGTCAATTTCTATTCAAACGGCTCACAGCGTGACGCCGGGGCCGGGCCGCATGCCGACGCGCGGCAGGGGCCTGGCGGCATTTTCCGTGACCTTTACCTTGCAGCGCGCTAGTCAAATAACGCTCTCTACTCATGCATGTGGCCGCTTGCTGCCGCGCCGCTGTCAGTACCCAAGTTTTCGCAGTCGCCGGTATTTCGCCGTCGTGGTGTACACGTACCCGGCGCACATAAATACCCTGGTAGTTATGTATTTATATACTTTTTACACATGCGGTATTTACTTTTCTCTGGACCATGCTGTCCGTGCGCGCGCCGCCCAAATCAATTGCATAGAAATAGGGTTCGCTTGATTCCGGATCCCAAATTATTACGATACTACGATCCCGATCCTGGCCGCAGAACGTGGAAATGCGCCCTGATACACACTCACAGCAAAAAATGGGTGTGTGGATGCGCGGTGAAGCGTCGGGAAGTGTCTTCACGCCAACACTTCCCGAACGCTTCACCAAGCATGTCAGCGCTTCCACACACATCTCGAAAAAATGTGTGAAGGCACTTCACACTTCTTTATATCGCGCTCCCACGCAAATTTATACGCGGGGGAAGCGTGTGGAAGCGCCAGCAGCGTGAAGTGTCTTCCACATGTTTGGATGCGCGTGAAGCGCGCGGTGAAGATACGTGAAGCGTTTGGAAGACACTTCACCCAGAATCTCGTGATGTTGGTGGAAGCGTGTGGAAGCGTGTGGAAGCACGCCGCTTCACATGCATCCAGCCCGCTTCCACACGCTTCACGGATCTATTTTTTGCTGTGACTAGTTGACATCAAATTTGTGTCAACGATATTTTGGTTTATTGTGTGATTTCAATTTTCCTATGTGATAGAGCATAGTTAATTTTTTATCGTGACACTCATTTGTCATTGTTTTTGTTAAGTGTGATGCTTATAACTAGTGTGCAGGGGTCTCCTAGGGGGGGGCTGGGGGGCAATCCGCCAGCTATCTATCCCGGAGGCCGCTCAGCTATCTATCTATCCCGAGGCAAAATTTTTGGCTACTACCCCGAAAGACCCCCCCCCCCCCCCAAATCGCTCAGCTATCTATCTATCTGGAGTCGTTTTTGAGAAATTTTGCCCCAATTTTCGCTCAAAATCACTAATTTTCGCACCTTTTTATAGTTTTTCACCTACAAAATCGGACTTTCCGGCTATATACATCGTTATATACCTATTTTTAGCCATTTTATACCTACTTTTGCTACTGTTAACTGATTATTAGCGATTTTTTTCCATTTCGGCCTTCTATGCACTGAAAAAGCCTATATATTTTGCCCCCGCGAGCCCTCCCCCCAAGCCCCCCCAGAAAATTTTTTCAGCTATCTATCTCTCCGGAGGAGCGATTTGCTATCTATCCAGCCCCCGCGAGGGCCAAAATCTTGGAGACCCCTGCGAGTGTGTGTGGCCCCTATCCCAGCGGTCTCCTAGGGGGGGGGGCTGCCCCCCCCCCAAATCCCCCAGCTATCTATCTATCCCGGAGGCCGCTCAGCGATATCTATCCCGGAGGCAAATTTTTTGGCTATCTATCCCCCAAATCGGCCAGGTATCTACAAATCTGGAGCGATTTTTGAGAAATTTCACCCCAATTTTCGCTCAAAATGGCTAATATTCGTACCGTTTTATATTTTTTTATCTGCAAAATCGCGACTTTCGCATATACACATGTTTATATACCTATTTTTGACCATTTTTATCCTATTTTAGCTACTTTTAACCTGTTTTTAGCGATTTTTTTCCCCTTTCTGCCTTCTATGCATTGGAAAAGCCTATATTGTTTGCCCCCGCGAGCCCCCCCCCCCCGGGGGGGTGGGGCTCGCGGGGGCAAAAAATATAGGCTTTTTCAAGGTTAAAAAGGCAGAAAAGGGAAAAAATCGCTAATAATCAGTTAAAAGTAGCCAAAAGTATGTATAAAATGGCTAAAAATCGGTATATAACCATGTATATAGCCGGAAAGCATGATTTTGAAGGTGAAAAACTATAAAAAGGTGCGAAAATTAGTGATTTTGAGCGAAAATTGGGGCAAATATTCTCAAAAACGACTCCAGATAGATAGATAGCTGAGCGATTTGGGGGGGGGGGGTCGTTGGGGGTAGAAGCCAAAAATTTTGGCTCGGGATAGATAGATAGCTGAGCGGCCTCCGGGATAGATAGATAGCTGGCCGATTTGGCGGGAGGCAGCCCCCCCCCAGCCCCCCCTCCCTAGGAGACCCCTGCACACACGTTCTCACCGCGACTTGGGTGAAAACTGGAATGGCGACATGGCTACATTCAGCCTACTCTTATTGTATGCTATATGTGTTTTAGTTTTCAAATTTTCAAATTTAAACTTTCATTAATTAAAATTCAAAGTTAAATTAAATTAAATCATTCCACCATGGTGATTATTTTGCATTTGACAAAATTTCAGTTCTTTACCGAAGTCACGGTGAAAACTAGTGTGTGTAGGCACAATCTAGAACCTACTCACAAACACTACTCACTTTTTGTAATGATTGTGCTCCACCAACCCCCGTGGTGTATCGATTACATCTTGTAATTTCGTTCTTCAGAATGTTGGTATACTGCCCGTGGCAGGATTAATTAAGCCTTGGCCTTTTCAAAAAGCACGCTGTCGTAAATGGCTCCCTTGATGGATCTGTGAAAGACAAGTTATTGAGACAAGTTCACAGTGAAGAGTGGAATAAATAAAACATTGGAATATTGGAACATCCCACAACTTGTCTGATACCTGTATATGTTGACTTATAATCATATTTTGGAGCTTTTAAACAACAGTTTTTAAAATGTATAAAGAACATGGTGGTTAAAAACATTTTTTCCATCCCTAGTCAGAAGCCCTCGGCGATAGCCCAATGCCGATTTTGATCCCGAACAATCGTAATGCCAATCATACATAATCCAACCAAATCTTGCAAACACAATTCCATTACAATCCCGCCTTGCATCCAACATCATATTTCTTGCAGAGTTGTTGAAAGTACTGAACTTTTTCAAAAGGAAACGTAAACGTAAAGTATTTGTTTTTTACTCACACGTGCGTACAGAAAACGTAAAGTATTTATTTTTTACTTTTACTCATGAGTAGGGTGTCAAATTTCCGTTTTCCGTTTCCGCTTTCCGCAGGCAATTTTTTACCGTTTTCCGGCAAGTGCAAAAAAATTTCTGTTTCCGTTTTCCGGCAAGTGCAAAAAATTTTCCGTTTCCGCTTTTCCGCAAGCAAAATTCTTTCCGTTTTCCGCTTTCCGCAGACAAATTTTTTTCCGTTTTCCGTTCCGTTTTCCGGCAAGTGCAAATATTTTCCCGTTTCCGTTTCCGTTTTCCAGCAAGTATAAAAACTTTTCCATTACCGTTTTCTGTAAAAAAAATTTGTTGACACCCTACTCATGAGTAAACGTGAGTAAATTACTTATGTCCCCGGAAAACGTAAAAGTTGCCTCAATTTTCGCTCAAAATAACTAGTTTTTGAACTTTTTCACCATCAAATTCACTAGTTAATGTGTTTTTACCTATTTTTATGCTACTTTGAATATTTTATCCATATTTTAAGCTTTAAGCCCTCCCTTTGGTTCGTTTAGGCCTTGAAGCGCCTATTAAAAAACCGTTCGAAATACGTTTTCTGTACTGGCGTACTGTCAAAAAGTACGCACTGGCGTACTTTCAAAAAGTACGCGAGTAAGTGAGTACCGGTATTTTTTTCGAGAATAAACGTAAACGTATTTACGCAGTACTCGAGTATCCGTATTTGTCGAGTAAACGTAAATACGTTTTAACAACTATGATTTCTTGGCCGGCCAGCAAAAAATCTGCATACGGAAATAAAAATGTATGCAGAACACGCATTTGTACTTTTTGAGTTTTGCATCAAATTCGTCCAACCCAACTAGAAGTCGGGAGCAGGGGCAGTTCCAGAACCTGTACAATGCTCTGCAAGGTGTCAAATGTCATGTAAAATGTCAAAAGTCATGTAAAATGCCCTGTAAAATTGCAAACCCTTTGCCATTTTACAGGACATTTTACACGACTTTTAACACTTTACATGACACTTGACATTGTAATGGGCATTTCACAGGGTCCGGGAAATGGCACCAGGAGTGTTTGTGTGCGGGCGCGCTCATTTTCATTCGCGCCCACGCCCCTTGTACATGAGCGATGAGCCATCACACGTGTGTGATAGATATCGCGCTGACTGCTGACTGCTGCTAGTCGGATTCAATTAGAATGTAAGGCGCACTTAAGGCGCTCAGGGCTTTCCTGTACCCCCCCTCTTCGGGGGGTTGGATAGATAGGATAAGCTACAAAAATAGGTATGCAAGCACATTTATAGCCAAAAATAGCTGTAAATAGGCAAAAAAGGCACGTGCGAGAAGGTTTTACAATTAGCGATTGTGGACAAAAATTGGGGTAAAACTTCTCAAAAATTGCACCAGATTGGGCGTTTGGGGGTCCCTAATGGAGGGGGGCTCATGGCGGGATAGTCGCCAAAAAATCGCCCCCGTTATAGCCAGTTAGCTTGGCGATTTGGTGGGCAACCCCCAACCCCCTCCCCCCATTGGAGACCCCTTTTAGCGCCTTAGGTCCAATTGTATTGGATAAACACCCCCGATGAGCTTCACAGCCGCACGCCATCCTTCAGCGACCGCGTGTTGTCTGATAGTGCCGCCGGCGCGAGAAACTTGTCCCATGCACAATGAATTTCATTTCAGTTGACGATTGATGCGTTTCGATCTGGCTATGTGCATGCGAAATGGTTTTGAGGGTTTTTTGCCGTTGTAAGAAGTTGTGAAGGCAAGGTGTTTTTGTTTTTGTCTACGCGGTCTGTTGCAGTGCGAATTTATCAACTCGTTTTTTTTAACTTTTCTGAATGCTATTTTCTGATAACGCGGAAATTTATTATTTCGTTCGTGCTTTTCACTGTGTTCATTTTTGATTAAACACTTTCCCTCAAAAATATACATATTTATATAGTTCTCACGAGATTTTTATTCATTTCCCTATAAATTATGCGAAAATTATGTAATAAATATTTATAAAGGAAAAGGGCACATATGCTGTGTGCATAATGTCGAGCCTAAATAGGAGGGTACTCTGGGGCCAGAGTTCGCAAGCGCCAAAGTAAAATGACAAATTATAAAAGCCAGGTAATTTGATAAATGACTAGAAAATGCAATAAAACAAGTAAAAAATTAATTCGGCATCGTTTCAATGACGATCGCGATTATTTTTAGCGGAATGTGCCACTTTTTCACTTTTTCTTACATTTTTTTATATTTTTCATTCATATGCCATTTGTCTCTCAACTTTTTACTTCACTCATAACTTACCGTTTGTCAAATTACTCTCCTTTTATCATTTGTCATTTTACTTGGCATCTCGCGGAACCGGCACAAATTGCTAGCGCCATTTTCTATCGGTGCGGCTTTTTGCACGATTGGCCCTTTACTGCTTATGTGCCCTGAAACTATTTCACTCTGGCTATTTTTCACGCCAAAGCCGTGGCGCCAAAACCCTGGGCGCCTTTTATCCTGGCGCTTTTCCATCGTAGACCAACCGCAGTCCGCTGTTTGGCCCATCTAGTGATTGAAAAAACGTTGTTTTTTCAATAAGTTTGTTTTAAAACGTACAAACACATATTTTTTTAAAAAAAAACCGTTTTTTTAAAAGTTCCCAAATAATGCGGCTCAGGGTTTTTTAAATACAAATGTTTCGATGCTTGAGTTTTTTCTCGTTTAAAAAAAATTTGAAAAAAACTGACCATCCCTAAACCCATCCCAATGCCGAGGTATGAATAGGCTCTCGAAATAGCAAGAGTTAGCTTGTTTTCCCCCGGCCGCGATGTTTTGTCATTTGATGCAAACACGCGGCCACTGTGCAAACTGGCCCGCCAATAGCACTTAGTGTTTATTGTTAGCTTTTCTACTTAGCAGGTGCTGTGCGACCGCCGCTGCAATTTTATTTATCTTGTCTCTTCTATGCAATCTATAGATTCACGATGGAGCATGGGTGGATTTCATTTTTTTAATTTTTTTGCTGTTTGAAAAAAAACAGTGGGGATTTAGTTGAATGGAATTCACCCAACTTTCAAACATCAAATTATCTTAGATTTAATAGATGGTCTGCACATTTTTGTAGAGATATACCATATCCCATCTGAATAATGAAAACAAAATTTTCTTAGAAAATGTCTCAGTGTATTTATATCATTTCACTGTCATTATTGGATAGCCAAGTACATAATTTATCATATTAATCAGATAATATTCACCAGAGTGCGGTAAAATTCTGCGCGAAGAATGCTGAGTATTCTCGAAAAAATATTTTTTGGTGACTTGTTAGATTTTTTGCGTAATTTAGCATTCTCTCGCATTTTCAACAAATTAAATACTCTATTCCACAGACCATTTTAGTTCCTTCTCAAATTACAAAATTTTACAAGTTACAACCCCCCAAAAAAGTTCAAAGTTGTGTGGAATGTTACAATTGATACAAACTCCAAACTTGTGTTGTTCAGTGTTCAAATTTTATTTCAGTACCCTTCCACGTAGGTTTTTACACCGTTTTACTTCCCTTGACACATTTTATTATAAAAATACCGTGTGAAATTATTACTGCGCCGTATTTTGACCATAATTTGACCATTAAAAAATGACGATAAAATACTATCTGAAATACGGTTTCTGTGCTCGAGTACTTCAAAGTATACGTCAATGTGAGTACAGTAACTTTTTTTCGGAGGAAGCGTAAATGTATTTACTCTGTACTCGAGTATAAGTATTTATCGAGTAAAAGTAAATACGTTTCATCAACTATGGTCAATTCCACCGTCATTCCCATCTCATTTCTCAGTTGAGACGCAAATGAAGCGTCATCCCGGGCGATTGCGTTCATCTCGAACATAAACAATTGAGACCATTAAACCCGGCCCTCAATCGTTTCCATTCCCATCCGGATTGTGCTATCCGCTCTCGGCAGTCATTATCTATTTCCGTCTTCAATTCATTCCCGCCTACGTTCGCTCGCAAAAATGTCAATCTTCCGTCGATCGGGCAAGGAACGACACATCGTGCGCTTTGGGAGCCGATTTCGTGTTTCGTCAAGTGATAAGTAAAGTTGTAAAGTGGCCAATTTGGTAAGAAGTGAACGTATTTGCACTTTACACGTGTGTAATTGCCACTTGACGTTCTTATCGCTCTTACATAGCATCGCCACAACGATCACTTTTCCTATCACTAAAAAAATGCGGAATTGGCATTGGCACCTGGTGCTAATCCCAGACCGTGTAAACTGTTAAGTGAAGTGTCAAATGTCATGAAAAGTGTCAATTGTAATGCAAATGTAAAGTAAAGTGTCAATTCTCGTCCAAAGTTCAGTAACAACCAAAGTCCAAAGTCTTTCATTTTTTGATATTTTATACCGCATTCGACACTTTACTTTACGCTTTACAGGGTCTCGGACTGCCCCCAGGAATCACTTTACCTATCCAACACTTTATTCAAATCTCCCAAAAAGTCACTTCAACCCCCCACCCCTCAGATTTCCGTGGGCGGGCGGTCTTTGGAGGTGGCCGAGGTTCAGCGCATGATACCCGAACTGGAAGGTTCCCTGCAGAACAAAGATGCCCAAATCGCCGAGCAGAGGAGCGCCATCGAGGGCCACCTCAAGCGGATCACCGATTTGGAGAGCCAGGTCAAAACGCTGCAGGTGGGTCGACTTGTTTTGGGGTTTTTTACGTAGATGTCGGGTAGGTTTCAAACGGGATTGACTTTTCGGGATCGGAATTGTTTTTGAGATTTCGGGATCGGGATCTTGGTCATTTTTCTGATATTGAAGGGTTTTCTCTGATTTGCCACAAAAATGGTCTATAAATACATCTGGATGCCATAAAAGTGGCATAAATTGGACACTAGAGGTTTCCATTTACATTTTTAGTGCAAACGGTCGTTTTTCAACTTTATCTCTTAATTTTTCCGGAATCGGAATTGGGGTCATGGGATCGGGATTGGGATTTGAAGGGTTTCGTGACAGTTACGGGAAATGTTTCGTTTTTTGACATTTCGGGGTCGGGATAGAGATTGAGGTTTTGGGATCGGAACTGCAAATCCAGAAATTTTCCGGGATCTGGATCGGGGGGTCCCGTTTGAACCCTAATAGCGGGAAAGTTTCGCTCTACGGCAATTGCCGTGTATTTATTTATAAATGTGTAGTGTTCTTGAGGCGTAGAAGTGGGCAGGGGTGGCGGGCATTTTGAAGAAGGTTGAGTATTTCGCTCGAAATAGACTGATGGATATACATATGCGTCTGGAAAATCAGTAAACACTCAGCTAAAAGTCTAAGTCTGCTCCACAAAATATTCTAGAACACTCATCTATTAAATAGTCGACAACTGCGATATTCATGTACCTTCTCACACTGCTTCAAATCAATCCAACCTCCAAAAATGATCCCCCTCTGCCGCGCGCAGACAGAATGCGACATGCTGCGCTCGGTGCTGGAGCAAAAGGCGGAGTCTGTGGCCGCGCCCAAGACGGGCGTGTCGGCCGAGTCGAACGACGTGGACGCGTCGTCGGCCGCCGGACCCACTACTCCCTCGCCCACTGATGGAGATGGCAAATTGGGACCTGGTGGGTTTGATGGTTGGGTATCCTGTTGGGACATGTCCCGCGCGGTATGTTGCGGCCGCGTACAGTAGTAGTACACCGTCAAAATTTGGGAAACTCGTTGATATGTTTTGGGACTATATGAGTTTACCAGAATGAATGAT
>OZ038452.1:25164318-25190677 GCA_964036195.1 Sphaerolaimus hirsutus
CGATTTTTGAGAAATTTCACCCCAATTTTCGCTCAAAATGGCTAATATTCGTACCGTTTTATACTTTTTTACCTGCAAAATCGCGACTTTCGCATATACACATGTTTATATACCTATTTTTGACCATTTTTATCCTATTTTAGCTACTTTTAACCTGTTTTTAGCGATTTTTTTCCCCTTTCTGCCTTCTATGCATTGGGGGGGTGGGGCTCGCGGGGGCAAAAAATATAGGCTTTTTCAAGGTTAAAAAGGCAGAAAAAAAATCGCTAATAATCAGTTAAAAGTAGCCAAAAGTATGTATAAAATGGCTAAAAATCGGTATATAACCATGTATATAGCTGGAAAGCATGATTTTGAAGGTGAAAAACTATAAAAAGGTGCGAAAATTAGTGATTTTGAGCGAAAATTGGGGCAAAATTTCTCAAAAACGACTCCAGATAGATAGATAGCTGAGCGATTTGGGGGGGGGGGGGGTCGTTGGGGTAGAAGCCAAAAATTTTGGCTCGGGATAGATAGATAGCTGAGCGGCCTCCGGGATAGATAGATAGCTGGCCGATTTGGGGGGAGGCAGCCCCCCCCCAGCCCCCCCTCCCTAGGAGACCCCTGCACACACGTTCTCACCGCGACTTGGGTGAAAACTGGAATGGCGACATCGCTACATTCAGCCTATTCTTATTGTATGCTATATGTGTTTTAGTTTTCAAATTTTCAAATTTAAACTTTCATTAATAAAAATTCAAAGTTAAATTAAATTAAATCATTCCACCATGGTGATTATTTTGCATTTGACAAAATTTCAGTTCTTTACCGAAGTCACGGTGAAAACTAGTGTGTGTAGGCACAATCTAGAACCTACTCACAAACACTACTCACTTTTTGTAATGATTGTGCTCCACCAACCCCCGTGGTGTATCGATTACAGGGACGTATCCAGGATTTTTGAGCGGGGGGGGGCTGCTTGTTTACGGGGGCCGGCGAGGGGGGGGGGGCTCAGCCCCCCCCCCCCCCCCTAAATTTTTTCCGTATATAGGGACGGAAAGGTGTTTTGGCGCTAGCGCCATACCAAGGCGCCACGCCATGGCGCTATTGGCGTTGGCGCCAGCGCCAGGAACCGCTTTATATAGATGTAAATATGCATTCATACGCAGCGAAAGTCGCAAAAATCTGTTCATTTTCAAGGATTTTTGTTTACGGGGACCGATCCGCTAAAAATACAATGTATGGGGAAGGAATTGCGCGCTTGCGCGCAAAATTTTTAAGAAACATCTAAAAATGTATTCGAAAAATTGCATTTTCCGGGACTTTTTAGGTCTCACCCCGGGAGGGGGGGGGCTGCAGCCCCCCCCCGCCCCCCCCCTGGATACGGCCCTGATCGATTACATCTTGTAATTTCGTTCTTCAGAATGTTGGTATACTGCCCGTGGCAGGATTAATTAAGCCTTGGCCTTTTCAAAAAGCACGCTGTCGTAAATGGCTCCCTTGATGGATCTGTGAAAGACAAGTTAATAAAAAAATTGAGACAAGTTCACAGTGAAGAGTGGAATAAATAAAACATTGGAATATTGGAACTAGGGTTGGCCGATGTTTTTTTTTAAACGTTTTTTAAAAAAAAAAAAATGTTTTTTTTTAAAAAAAAACATCGGCCGAAATTTTTAGTACTAAGCACTAGGTATTTTGCAAAATTTTTGCGCGCAAGCGCGCAATTTCACACACAAATTGACATTGGTGGTTGTTTTTCATTGGTTTTGTTGCATTTTTAGTATCAAAACATCCATTTCTATGTGCTACCATGGGGTGAATAAGCCGACATATGTTGCTGTAATATATAATATTGAGGTAATGTGCTTCCATGTACCTCCACAGTGTGTAACTTCACTCCCAAAGTAACAACCTCCTTTTATAACCTTGTTTGATCACCATTCCGTGCCAAACTTTACCTGAAGTCACGAACATTCGACTATAAGGCGATATACGAACGATATGTCGACGAAAAATGGATATTTTTGACACAAATCACCACTTATAATGCTATCCCATGGCTCCACAGCCATTATATGGTCATATTTAACATCACAGAGTATTGCCAGTGTCTGATATACCTATATATGTTGACACTAGGTCACATCTGGGAGCTTTTAAAAAAAAACATCGAGTTAAAAAAAAACGTTTTTTTTTCAACCCTAATTGGAACATCCCACAACTTGTCTGATACCTGTATATGTTGACTTATAATCATATTTTGGAGCTTTTAAACAACAGTTTTTAAAATGTATAAAGAACATGGTGGTTAAAAACATTTTTTCCATCCCTAGTCAGAAGCCCTCGGCGATAGCCCAATGCCGATTTTGATCCCGAACAATCGTAATGCCAATCATACATATCCAACCAAATCTTGCAAACACAATTCCATTACAATCCCGCCTTGCATCCAACATCATATTTCTTGCAGAGTTGTTGAAAGTACTGAACTTTTTCAAAAGGAAACGTAAACGTAAAGTATTTGTTTTTTACTCACATGTGCGTACAGAAAACGTAAAGTATTTATTTTTTACTTTTACTCATGAGTAGGGTGTCAAATTTCCGTTTTCCGTTTCCGCTTTCCGCAGGCAGTTTTCCGGCAAGTGCAAAAAAATTTCTGTTTCCGTTTTCCGGCAAGTGCAAAAAATTTTCCGTTTCCGCTTTTCCGCAAGCAAAATTCTTTCCGTTTTCCGCTTTCAGCAGACAAATTTTTTTCCGTTTTCCGTTCCGTTTTCCGGCAAGTGCAAACATTTTCCCGTTTCCGTTTCCGTTTTCCAGCAAGTATAAAAACTTTTCCATTACCTTTTTCTGTAAAAAAAATTTGTTGACACCCTACTCATGAGTAAACGTGAGTAAATTACTTTTGTCCCCGGAAAACGTAAAAGTTGCCTCAATTTTCGCTCAAAATAACTAGTTTTTGAACTTTTTCACCATCAAATTCACTAGTTAATGTGTTTTTACCTATTTTTATGCTACTTTGAATATTTTATCCATATTTTAAGCTTTAAGCCCTCCCTTTGGTTCGTTTAGGCTTTGAAACGCCTATTAAAAAACCGTTCGAAATACGTTTTCTGTACTGGCGTACTGTCAAAAAGTACGCACTGGCGTACTTTCAAAAAGTACGCGAGTGAGTGAGTACCGGTATTTTTTTCGAGAATAAACGTAAACGTATTTACGCAGTACTCGAGTATCCGTATTTGTCGAGTAAACGTAAATACGTTTTAACAACTATGATTTCTTGGCCGGCCAGCAAAAAATCTGCATACGGAAATAAAAATGTATGCAGAACACGCATTTGTACTTTTTGAGTTTTGCATCAAATTCGTCCAACCCAACTAGAAGTCGGGAGCAGGGGCAGTTCCAGAACCTGTACAATGCTCTGCAAGGTGTCAAATGTCATGTAAAATGTCAAAAGTCATGTAAAATGCCCTGTAAAATTGCAAACCCTTTGCCATTTTACAGGACATTTTACACGACTTTTAACACTTTACATGACACTTGACATTGTACTGGGCATTTCACAGGGTCCGGGAAATGGCACCAGGAGTGTTTGTGTGCGGGCGCGCTCATTTTCATTCTCGCCCACGCCCCTTGTACATGAGCGATGAGCCATCTCACGTGTGATAGATATCGCGCTGACTGCTGACTGCTGCTAGTAGGATTCAATTAGAATGTAAGGCGCACTTAAGGCGCTCGGGGCTTTCCTGTACCCCCCCCCTCTCCGGGGGGTTGGATAGATAGGAAAAGCTACAAAAATAGGTATGCAAGCACATTTGTAGCCAAAAACAGCTGTAAACAGGCAAAAAAGGCACGTGCAAGAAGGTTTTACAATTAGCGATTGTGGGCAAAAATTTGGGTAAAACTTCTCAAAAATTGCTCCAGATTGGGCGTTTGGGTGTCCCGAATGGAGGGGGGCTCATGTCGGGATAGTCGCTAAAAAATCGCACCCGTTATAGCCAGTTAGCTTGGCGATTTGGTGGGCAACCCCCAACCCCCCCCCATTGGAGACCCCTTTAAGCGCCTTAGGTCCAATCGTATAGGATAAACACCCCCGATGAGCTTCACAGCCGCACGCCATCCTTCAGCGACCGCGTGTTGTCTGATAGTGCCGCCGGCGCGAGAAACTTGTCCCATGCACAATGAATTCCATTTCAGTTGACGATTGATGCGTTTCGATCTCGATATGTGCATGCGAAATGGTTTTGAGTTTTTTTTTGCCGTTGTAAGAAGTTGTGAAGGCAAGGTGTTTTTGTTTTTGTCTACGCGGTCTGTTACAGTGCGAATTTATCAACTCGTTTTTTTTAACTTTTCTGAATGCTATTTTCTGATAACGCGGAAATTAATTATTTCGTTCGTGCTTTTCACTGTGTTCATTTTTGATTAAACACTTTCCCTGAAAAATATACAGATTTATATAGTTCTCACGATATTTTTATTCATTTCTTTATAAAATTATGCGAAAATTATGTAATAAATATTTATAAAGGAAAAGGGCACATATGCTGTGTGCATAATGTCGAGCCTAAATAGTAGGCTACTCTGGGGCCAGAGTTCGCAAGCGCCAAAGTAAAATGACAAATTATAAAAGCCAGGTAATTTTATAAATGACTAGAAAATGCAATAAAACACGTAAAAAATTGATTCGGCATCGTTTCAATGACGATCGCGATTATTTTTAGCGGAATGTGCCACTTTTTCTTATATTTTTAATTTTTTTTATTCATATGCCATTTGTCTCTCAACTTTTTACTTCACTCATAACTTATCGTTTGCAAAATTACTCTCCTTTTATCATTTGTCATTTTACTTGGCATCTTGCGGAACCGGCACAAATTGCTAGCGCCATTTTCTATCGGTGCGGCTTTTTGCACGATTGGCCCTTTACTGCTTATGTGCCCTGAAACTATTTCTCTCTGGCTATTTTTCACGCCAAAGCCGTGGCGCCAAAACCCTGGGCGCCTTTTATCCTGGCGCTTTTCCATCGTAGACCAACCGCAGTCCGCTGTTTGGCCCATCTAGGGATGGAAAAAACGTTGGTTTTTCAATAAGTTTGTTTTAAAACGTACAAACACATATTTTTTTAAAAAAAACCGTTTTTTTAAAAGTTCCCAAATAATGCGGCTCAGGGTTTTTTAAATACAACTGTTTCGATGCTTGAGTTTTTTTCTCGTTTAAAAAAAAACATTTGAAAAAAACTCCGACCATCCCTAAACCCATCCCAATGCCGAGGTATGAATAGGCTCTCGAAATAGCAAGAGTTAGCTTGTTTTCCCCCGGCCGCGATGTTTTGTCATTTGATGCAAACACGCGGCCACTGTGCAAACTGGCCCGCCAATAGCACTTAGTGTTTATTGTTAGCTTTTCTACTTAGCAGGTGCTGTGCGACCGCCGCTGCAATTTTATTTATCTTGTCTCTTCTATGCAATCTATAGATTCACGATGGAGCATGGCTGGATTTCATTTTTTTAAATTTTTTTGCTGTTTGAAAAAAACAGTGGGGGTTTAGTTGAATGGAATTCACCCCAATTTTCAAACATCAAATCAACTTAGATTTAATAGATGGTCTGCACATTTTTGTTGATCTACAATATCCCATCTGAATTATGAAAACAGAATTTTCTTAGAAAATGTCTCAGTGTATTTATATCATTTCACTGTCATTATTGGATAGTCAAGCACATGATTTATCATATTAATCAGATAATATTCATCAGAGTGCGGTAAAATTCTGCGCGAAGAATGCTGAGTATTCTCGAAAAAAAAATGTGTTTTTTTTGGGTGATTTGTTAGACTTTTTGTGCGCTTAATTTTGCATTATCTCGCATTATCAAAAAATTAAATATTCTATACCACGAACCATTTTAGTTCCTTCTCAAATTACAAAATTTAACGAGTTACAACCCCCCAAAAAAGTTCAAAGTTGTGTGAAATGTTACAATTGATAAAACTCCAAACTTGTGTTGTTTAGTGTTCAAATTTTATTTCAGTACCGTCCCACGTAGGTTTTTATACCGTTTTATATTCCATGACACTTTTTATTATGAAAATACCGTATGAAATTATTACTGCGCTGTATTGTACACGGAGAAAGTTCCAGAAATGTGATAAACCTGTGATACATAAAAAATGTCTGCTCATGGAGACCCAAGTCAATTCCAGAGTTGTTATAAGTACCGAACGTCTCCTAAGTATACGTAAACGTAAAGTATTTATTTTTTACTCACCCCCGGAGTACACAAAACGTAAATTTAATTTATTTGAACTTTTACTCATGAGTAAACGTGGACTTTAAGAAATGTGGCCAAAAGATTCGCTCAAAATCACTCACTTTCGTAACTTTTTGCCTATTTGAGCAATTTTTGGCTATATATTTGCTTAAATACCCATTTTCGACTAGTTTCCCCTATTTTTAGCATATTTTCTCCCTTTTTTCCGACTATGCCTTTAAAAAAAAGCTGAATAAAAATACGTTTTCTGTATTCGAGTACTTTCAAAAAGTATACGTAAATGTGAGTACAGTCAGGGCCGTATCCAGGGGGGGGGCGGGGGGGGCTGCAGCCCCCCCCCCTCCCGGGGCGAGACCAGAAAGTGACCGGAAAATGCGACTTTTTCAACGTCAGCGTAAAAAATTTTGCGCGCAATCGCGCATTCTCCACCAGACATAAAGTATTATCATCATATTTGCTCCATGTGGCCGAAAATCGTTATAAATACACGAGTGTTCTGCTTTTTGCTGTTTTGTATGTATATTTACATAGATATACAGCGTTCCATGGCGCTGACGCCAACGCCAATGGCGCCATGACGTGGCGCCTACTAATGGCGCCAGCGCCATGGCGCCATTCCGCCACTATGTAGATCAAATTTAAGGGGGGGGGGCTGAGCCCCCCCCCCCCTCGCCGGCCTCCGTAAACAAGCAGCCCCCCCCGCTCAAAAATCCTGGATACGTCCCTGAGTACAGTAACTTTTTTTCGGAGGAAGCGTAAACGTATTTACTCTGTACTCGAGTATAAGTATTTATCGAGTAAAAGTAAATACGTTTCATCAACTATGGTCAATTCCACCGTCATTCCCATCTCATTTCTCAGTTGAGACGCAAATGAAGCGACATCCCGGGCGATTGCGTTCATTTCGAACATAAAGCATTGAGATCATTAAACCCGGCCCTCAATCGTTACCATTTCCATCCGGATTGTGCTATCCGCTCTCGGCAGTCATTATCTATTTCCGTCTTCAATTCATTCCCGCCTACGTTGGCTCGCAAAAATGTCAATCTTCCGTCGATCGGGCAAGGAACGACACATAGTGCGCTTTGGGAGCCGATTTCGTGTTTCGTCAAGTGATAAGTAAAGTTGTAAAGTGGTCAATTTGGTGAGAAGTGAACGTGTTTGCACTTTACACGTGTGTACTTGCCACTTGACGTTTTTTTCGCTCTTACATAGCATCGCCACTTATCACTTTTTCTGTCACTTGAAAAGATGCGGAATTGGCATTGGCACGTGGTGCCAATCCCAGACCGTGTAAACTGTAAAGACAAGTGTCAAATGTCATGTAAAATGTCATGAAAAGTGTCAATTGTCATGCAAATGTCATGTAAAATGTCATGAAAAGTGTCAATTGTCATGCAAATGTAAATTAAAGTGTCAATTGTCATCCAAAGTTCAGTAACAACCAAAGTCCACAAATTCTTTCCTTTTTTGATATTTTTCACGGCATTCGACACTTTACTTTACGCTTTACATGGTCTGGGGCTGCCCCCAGGAATCATTTCACCTATCCAACACTTATTTAAATCGCCCAAAAAGTCACTTCAACCCCCCCCCCCCACCCCTCAGATTTCCGTGGGCGGGCGGTCTTTGGAGGTCGCCGAGGTTCAGCGCATGATACCCGAATTGGAAGGTTCCCTGCAGAACAAAGATGCCCAAATCGCCGAGCAGAGGAGCGCCATCGAGGGCCACCTCAAGCGGATCACCGATTTGGAGAGCCAGGTCAAAACGCTGCAGGTGGGTCGACTTATTTTTGGGATTTTTACCTAGATGTCGGGTAGGGTTCAAACGGGATCCCGATCCCGATCCCGGATCCCTTGAAATTCCGGGATTTAGCAGTCCCGATCCCGAAACTTTTCAAATCCCGATCCCGAGAAACTCCAAAGTCCGGGGATCCCGGAAAAATTAGTGGAAATTATCAAAAGTGAAAAAAACTACGTTTTTGCATGCAAAAATGTGAACGCAAACCCCCAGCGTTCATTTTATGCCACGTTTCTGGCATCCAACAGTGTTTTTAGACCTTTATGAACAACTGTGGATGCCAAAACATTGGCCAAAATCTCTACCCCAATCCCGATCCCGAAAAAATGCCAATCCCGATCCCGTGACCCCGATCCCGGCCAATCCCGATCCCAAAATCTCAAAAAACCAATCCCGATCCCGATCCCGAAAAGTCAATCCCGTTTGAACCCTAATGTCGGGTAGGTTTCAAACGGGATTGACTTTTCGGGATCGGGATTGTTTTTGAGATTTCGGGATCGGGATCTTGGTCATTTTTCTGATATTGAAGGGTTTTCTCTGATTTGCCACAAAAATGGTCTATAAATACATCTGGATGCCATAAAAGTGGCATAAATTGGACAGTAGAGGTTTCCATTTACATTTTTTAGTGCAAAATGTCGTTTTTCAACTTTTTATCTCTTAATTTTTCCGGAATCGGAATTGGGGTCATGGGATCGGGATTGGGATTTGAAGGGTTTCGTGACAGTTACGGGAAATGTTTCGTTTTTTGACATTTCGTGGTCGGGATAGAGATTGAGGTTTTGGGATCGGAACTGCAAATCCCGAAATTTTCCGGGATCTGGATCGGGGGGTCCCGTTTGAACCCTAATAGCGGGAAAGTTTCGCTCTACGGCAATTGCCGTGTATTTATTTATAAATGTGTAGTGTTCTTGAGGCGTAGAAGTGGGCAGGGGAGGCGGGCATTTTGAAGAAGGTTGAGTATTTCGCTCGAAATAGACTGATGGATATACATATGCGTCTGGAAAATCAGTAAACACTCAGCTAAAAGTCTAAGTCTGCTCCACAAAATATTCTAGAATACTCATCTATTAAATAGTCGACAACTGCAATATTCGTGTGCCTTCTCACACTACTTCCAATCAATCCAACCTCCAAAAATGATCCCCCTCTGCCGCGCGCAGACAGAATGCGACATGCTGCGCTCGGTGCTGGAGCAAAAGGCGGAGTCTGTGGCCGCGCCCAAGACGGGCGTGTCGGCCGAGTCGAACGACGTGGACGCGTCGTCGGCCGCCGGACCCACTACTCCCTCGCCCACTGATGGAGATGGCAAATTGGGACCTGGTGGGTTTGATGGTTGGGTATCCTGTTGGGACCTTTCCCCTTGCGGTATGTTGCGGCCGCGCACGGTAGTACACCGTCAAAATTTTGGAAACTCGTAGATATGGTTTGGGACCATTTGAGTTTACCAGAATTAATGATTTTTGATCGCTGTCAACTGGTTGACAGACTCCTAATTGTTGTAAACTAAAATCAAAACAGATTTATGGGTATCCCAAATTTCGGTGGTGTACTGGGGTGCCCAGCACTGTAAGCATTGAAAAGATTGATATCAATTCGAGAGATTTATTTTTTTTTAATATCAACAAATCTTAAAAGGAATATTACATTTAATTATATTTTCTCAAGGGTTTTTAAGAGATATTTTATTTATTGGAAGAAGAAAAAATATCTATTTTTTTATAATTTTCTCTACACTTCTTAGATAGATTTAATTATATTTTTAGAAGTTTGATTGAGATTATATTTGATTATATTTTTCAAAAGCACCCATTTTTCAATGCTAAGCACCATCAAGTGCCATGTCGATTGACAACGTTTGAACAATTATTCGTTTTGTAAAATGCCACACCAGGCAATTGTAGTACAACTGATCATTTGAGAAAGCGCTTCAGGGTAATTGAGTGTGGAATTGTTTCTAGCTGGAATCAATCGTAATTACGTAGGCAATGTCCCCAGATACTGATTATTTTTGAAAATGTGAATTGACAGTTATGAGTTCTGATAAGTACGTGTCACGAAATTTTCGATTTTTACAAATTGAAGATTGATGTGAAATTCCCATTCCCAGTAAACTGCCATAAAGATTACTTTAAGAGGTCCGGTGAAGTCTGAAGTAGTAGTAAAGTATCTGTTCACGGATAATTTGAAATTATTGCCTCTTGTAGAATTGGATCATTGGATCAACCAACAAATGGCCCTGTATGCAGTTCCTTGGCCTGTAAAGTGTAAAGTGAAGTGTCAAATGTCATGTAAAATGGCAATCAAAACAAAGATAAAAAATTTTATTAGTGAACTTTGCATGGCAATTGACACTGTGCCTGACAGTTGTCACACAATTTGTCAATATCCATGCAGTTTGTCAGGCAAAGTGTCAATTGCCATGCAAATTTCAGTAATAAAATATTTTCTTTTTTGTTTTGATTGCCATTTTACATGACTTTGTCATTCAATTTGTCAATATTCACGCAATTTCACACGACATTCGACACTCGTCTTCACACTTAACAGAACTAAGGACTGCCAGCTTCCCTCCAACCCTACCCCTCCCCATTACCCCCCCCCACCACCCCACCTCAGGGGGTCGCGCCAAGAAGATGGCCGTGTCAGCCGAGCCCACAGCCAAGGCTACGCCCGACAAGCTGGTGCACTACGAGAAGTCGGCCGCGGCCAAGCAGCTGATACGCGAGGCGCTCGCAGCCAACGAGTTCCTTCGGCAGCTGGCCAAGGACCAGGTGCACGAGATCATCGACTGCATGTACGAGCAGTCGGTGGGCAAGGGCGACTGGGTCATCAAGGAGGGCGACCAGGGCGATAGGTTGTATGTCGCTGAGCGTTGGTTGGCCGGGCGTTTGATTGTCAGGGTCCTTGTGCCAGCTCACATCTGAACCCATCGCACATCTAGACCCGGCACACATCTAAATCTGCCCATCACGCATCAAACCCCCATGGATGTGTGATGGGCTTAGATGTGTGATGGGTCTAAATGTGTGATCGGTCTAGATGTGTGATCGGCAGGAGATTAGCAGTGTCACACAATTAACAATGGCAAACAAAAATCAGACAATTTGAAAACGTTTTTGAATTTTCTTGGACTTTTCGAATTTTTATTTCACCCCTGGAAAAACACTTAAAAATCGAAAATAGATAAATTCAAAAATTTAAATTTGCAAACTTTTTGAGTAATTTTGGCTTAAAATTCGTATAAAATGTATAAATACAATCTTCAAAATATCTGTGGGCCCATATCTCACACACATCACCCAAACCCCCCCCCCAGAGGGCGAGTTCGAAGTAACCCGCGAGGGCTCCCAACTGGGCACCATGAAAACCGGGCGCGTGTTCGGCGAGCTAGCGATCCTGTATAACTGCACGCGGACGGCGAGCGTGCGCGCGGTAGCCCCCGGCCACGTTTGGGTCCTGGACCGGGCCGCCTTCCAGCGGATCACTCAGCGATTGGGTCGCGAGCGTCACGAGATGCTCTTGCAGTTCGTTAGGAATGTGGCCCTGTTCAGGGGGCTCGGCGAGGATAAGATGTCCAAGATTGTCGATTGTTTGGATCAGGTTGGGTTGGGGTTTTGGTTTTGGTTTGACAGGTAGTTGGGTATGTAAAAAGCGCCAACATTTGTAAAAAGCGCCAAAAAGCGCCATGGCGCCACAACAAAATGGCGCCAAGCGCTAAATGCGCTACGGCGTTTTTACATCAATTTTTAACAGGTCTTTTTGGATCACTGCAGGGGATAGTCGTTTGTGAAGATATAGACCAACTCAGTGTGGTCTTGATTGACAGCCAAGCTAAAATGCAACGAGTCGGTTTGCCCGAAAATACCTGTCGGATTATTGCATTCCTAGGCGGTTCCATGTGTCCAAATTTGAAAAGATAAGAATAAGTGATTAAGAAAACTAAGTGGTGACTCAATATGGCTCATTTGTTCATTAAAGTGTCCGTCACTTGTCACTTTTCATGTCACACTACAACTTGGTTAACTTTCCGCCGCCCCACAACAGTAAGTGTAAAACGCCAGCCAGTACAGCAAAGGTTCAATTGTCACATTCGTTCGTCACAGGACTATTACGGCGAGGGCCACTGCATCATACGCGAGGGCGAGCGCGGCGACACGTTTTTCATCATTCAGTCCGGTGAGGTGCGCGTCACGCAGCTGGTCGGCGGCCAGCAGAAGGAGATACGCACACTCAAACGGGCCGATTTCTTTGGAGAGAAGGCACTGCTTGGGTACGTGATTGCTTGCGGGGTAACACTCTGGTGACGGTTCCGCACCGTGTAAAGTGTAAAGTCAAGTGTCAAATGGCATGTAAAATATGAGGGTGTAGCGGCCGTAATGAAAACCCGGCCGTAATGAAAGCCTGGCTGTAATGTATGCCTACCCGGCCGTAATGAAAGCCTGGCCGTAATGTAGGGGATGCTACATTACGGCCGGTTTTACATTACGACCGGGTCCTAGAGGAGGGGGGGAGGGGAGTAGATTTCGTGTGACGTCGATTCGTGTACATCACCCCCCCCCTGCAGACAGCCGAATGTGCGCTTCCCGACATGCTTTCATCTGCACCGCCCAGCGCACGACGACAAATGAAAGCATGATTTTTTGTTTTGCGCAAAGTCCAGTGACCGTTTGCAGGGTCCGTTTTCCTCATTTCCATCAGTTTATAAATAATTGTGAATAATTTCAGATTTTCGGTGTATGTGTGTGTGTGTAAAGAAGTTGCGCGTGCCAATATCAATTGGATGAAAAATGAGCTAAGTCAATTAATTTCAATTTACCCACATATACATTCATAAATAATCGACACAAATTGTCGATGAAGAAATGAGGAAACGGCCCCTGCAAACGGTCACCGGACTTTGCGCAAAACAAAAAAATCATGCTTTCATTTGTCGTCGTGCGCTGGGCGGTGCAGATGAAAGCATGTCGGGAAGCGCACATTCGGCTGTCTGCAGGGGGGGGGGGGGGGGGGTGATGTACACGAATCGACGTCACACGAAATCTACTCCCCTCCCCCCCTCCTCTAGGACAGTGTTGTAATGTAAAACCGGCCGTAATGTTGCCCGACCGTAATGTAGCATCCCCTACATTACGGCCAGGCTTTCATTACAGCCGGGTAGGCATACATTACAGCCAGGCCTTCATTACGGCCGGGTTTTCATTACGGCGAGGCCCCCGTCGTAAAATATCAATAAAAATTATAATTTGATTGATATTTTACATGTCATTTCACACTTGACTTGAGCACTTTGCAGGGTGCGGTGCGGAACTACCCCCTGGGGCCACGCCCTCAACCTGTAAAATGTTGGAGGAATCTGTCAGATTCCGCGTAAAATGTACCTATACAGCCCATGAAAATGGAAAAGAAAATTTTACCGGGCGTTGCAATTTGCACTTTACTTGAAGCACTTGATTGAAGTTTTACGGGGTCCGGAACGGAATCTATATTATTTTCTTTGTTGTATCATTCGGCATCATTTCCATCGATCACTACCAGTCTCCGTTCCAAAAACGTTCGGAACGATTTGCACCGCAGGGAAGATTTGAGAACGGCGTCGGTGGTGGCGCTGGCGCCCGGCGTCGAGGTGCTCACCTTGGATCGGGAATCGTTCGCCAAGCTCATCGGCGATTTGGAGGGCTTGAAAAAGGAATACGGCGATGAGGAGCGCCGCGCTAAGAGGTTTGGGCAGCCGAATTTTTGTTTGTTTTCAAAAATGAACCAGCACACACTAGTTGACATCGCAAATTCGTGTCAACTAAATAACACTAAAAAATTCAATAGCATCACACTTCACAGAAACAATGAAAATTGAGTGCCACGATATAAATAAAATTCATTATGCTTTTTCTCATGGGACGTTGAAATCACATAATTAACCAAATTAATTCAATTGACACGAATTTTGATGCCAACTATTGTTCATGGACACTATGTGAAGTCGCGCTTCACAGTAGCGCGTGTTTTTATTTTATGTACCCTTTCTAATCCACTGGCCACCTATAAAATCCTCACTACTGATATCATCTCATGCTGAATTCCCACCACACACAACAAAAAGTATCCAACTAAGTGTGGAAAGACGCAGGTCCATAATCGGTTGGACACTTAGAACCGCACCCCACATCGTGCCTGGACACTCGTTGAAATTCAGGATTTTTTCGTGAAAACTTGTCATAAATATAGTGGTTTACGATGTTCATCCGCAGCGACGTGCCCACGAAGCGCGTGGAGCCGGCCGAGCCGATCAGCCCCAAGCGCACGGGCGGGCCGCCCAAAGAGTTCGAAGACGTGTCGCTGCAGCAGCTCAAGACCATCGCCACGTTGGGCGTGGGCGGCTTCGGCCGCGTCGAGCTGGTGCCAGTCCCGCACCCTGTCAAGTGCCCTATAAAATGTCAAATGTCACGCAAAGTGTCTATAGTAGTGTAAAATGCCCTGCAAAATGGCAACCGAGTTGCCATTTTGCAGGGCATTTTACACGACTTTTGACACTTTGCGTGAAATCTGACATTTTACAGGGCACTTTACAGGGTTCGGGACTGCCCCCTGGTCTACATCCCGCCCGACAAGAGCAAGGGCTACGCGCTCAAGGCGCTCAAAAAGAAGCACATCGTGGACACACGGCAACAAGAGCACATATTTTCCGAGCGCAATCTCATGTTCGAGATGGACTCTGATTGGATCGTCAAGTGCGTCTGGGATTTTTTTGTGTTTTTTTCTCGTTTTTTTTCTCTCACTTTTTCGTTCCGCTTTTTCAGGCTGTTCCGCACATTTCGGGACACGAAATACGTCTACATGCTGATGCAAGCGTGCCTCGGCGGCGAGCTGTGGACCACATTGCGGTGAGTGCTTTTGATAATGGACCGAATTACCTACCGTGTCTTCGTGAACAATAGATCAAAAGAGGTTTCCGACGGAAGATTTTGAAGGGGAATTTTTCGAGGGCTTTTTTAAAAAAAGAATTCGGAAAAAAATATAATTTATTGAAAAGAACGAAAGGACAAGGCTGTGTTATCGTGTACTTTGACCTCTGGAAGTTTGCATGGATAGAAAATCGCTCCTTCGGCAAGATGGATAGCTGAAAAAGAATTTTGGGGGTTCGAGGGGATTCAATAGGGGGTGAACAGTAAATCTGGAAACATGGCAAAGGGTATAGGGAAAAATCGGGTACAATACATTGTAACGTTACGTTGCAGCGACCGCGGCCACTTCGACGATTACACGGCTAGATTTTTTGTGGCCTGCGCCCTGGAAGGTCTCGAGTACCTGCACAAACGCCGCATTGTCTATCGCGATTTAAAGCCGGAAAATTGCCTGTTGGAAAATAGCGGCTACATGAAACTGGTCTGTTTGGATTCAGTGTGTTTTTTTTCGACCAATAAGCGACCAAGCGCCACAGTTAACGATGGCATTCGCTTGGAACGAATTTGTTTCAATCTGGTGGTGTTGTTTTTCCAGCGGTGGGATAAAAATCAGAAAATTTAAAAAATCGCGAATTCCACAATGTTTTTTGAATATTTTTGTTTGTCGTCGCTAGGAATAGCCAAAAATGCTTTTTAACGACCCTGTTTAAAAAACCCGGCACGCACATTGCCCGGCACGCACACAGCTACAGTTGTGGCACGCACACAGCTTTCATCATGTGCTTGATGGGCGTATGTGCGTGCGGGGTATATGTGCGTATAAGTGCACCTTCAGTTGAGATATGTGCGTCAAAACGCGCTCACCTCAGGTCGACTTCGGCTTCGCGAAAAAGCTGCCGCTCGGCCGCAAAACGTGGACGTTCTGCGGCACGCCCGAGTACGTGGCGCCCGAGATCATCCTAAACAAGGGGCACGACCACGCGGCCGACTACTGGGCCATGGGCATCTACATCTGCGAGCTGATGCTCGGCCGGCCGCCCTTCCAGGCCAACGACCCCATGAAGACGTACACGCTCATTCTGAAGGGCGTCGACGCGCTCGACATTCCCAACAGGCGCATCGGCAAGACCGCCACCGGCCTGGTGAAGAAGCTGTGCCGCGACAATCCCGGAGAGAGGCTCGGCTGCGGCGCCGGCGGCGTGGGCGACATTCGCAAGCACAGGTCCGCTCCCGTGGGAAATCGCCTTTTTTTCTCGAGGCCTTGATTTTTTAAATCGATTTTAATTGATTTTTAAAATAAAAATTAGATTTAAAATATTTATATACACTCCGGTAAAAATGTCTATAGGTTCCTGGCCAGGAACAAAAAAAATCAATGTCTCCCCAATTAACTGCGACCTGTGTCGACATATACATGGGATGAATTCTCGTAGATAAGGGTGCCTTTATGCCACATCTCGATTTTTAGGTTTCTGGGTGCTTTGCTGCTCGTTTGACGGCCATCCAAAGTCAAATTTTCGTTAGTGAAAACTCTTCACCGTTTTTGTGAAAACATTGTAACAAAGAAAAAAATATTTTAAAATGATGAATAAGACCTGCACGCAACTCTTTCTCATTGTTTTAACATGTTTTTTACACGATAACAATATAACGGCACCCTCGAATAGAGCGGCAGGTTTTGGCACGTTTTTGCGCTCGCGAAAACAATATAACGGCACCCTGCAATAGAACGGCAGGTTAAACTTACATTGGGAGTGTGCCAAAACACAAAAATGGATGGCGAGAACGACCCAAGACATACAATTCTCAGGTGGTTCATGGGCTTCGACTGGGAGGGTCTGCGGTCGCGGTCGCTCAAGCCGCCCATAGCGCCGCGCGTCCAAGGCCCCCTGGACGCGGCCAATTTCGACCAGTACCCGCCCGATGTGGACGTGCCGCCGGACGAGTTCAGCGGCTGGGACGACGGCTTCTAGACGCGCGTCGTTTTTGACTGACCTGCGTTTGTGTGTGTCGGTTGGATCAAGGTGTGTTGTTGTTTGAAATGTGAACGAATCGCTGCGCCGGGGGTATCTTGAATTTTGACCCCCTGGGGGTTGGATAGATTTCCTCCGGAGGGATAGATAGGTAGCTGAAAACAAATTTGGGGGAGGGGGGTTCAATATATAGGCTTTTCAAGATGTAGAAGGAAGAAAATGGAAAAAATCGCTACAAAAATTGCTTAAAATAGGCTATCAAACACATGAACTAGTGATTTTGAAGGTGAGGTAATCTTTCTCAAAAATCGCCTCCTGTATAAGCCCCACACGACATAGTTTACATCGCCCCATAGTTTACATCGACACCAAATGTCAACTGGTTCCGTTCCTAATTCAACGTCGTTCGTCCACTCGTCAGCAAGCTTTGAATCTGGATCGGCACCAGTTGACATTTGGTGTCGATGTCAACTAGCATGTGTGGACCCATAGATAGATAGGTAGCTGGGTGGTTTGGGAGGGGTTACCCCAACCCCCCTTCCATTCGAGATACCTACGCTGGGCTTACTGATGTCTTCATGAGTTACGTTCGATATTCTCAGGCGCGTGTCGGGAAACTCGGACTTTCACCGTCACGGCGTTTGGCCCCCCACGGTCGTCATGCTGCCAATTTTTACTCTAATTTAGCCTTTCTACTTAGATTTGGTAATTTAATAATTGCAGTCGTCGACACAACTACCTAAGTTGTATTTATGTGGCCCGTTACAATTCACGTGCTGCTTTTTTGCATACATGAATGGCAGATTTCACGGCACTTCATCTAAGATTCGGTTTTTCACTGCATGTCGGGATGGTGGGGAGCAGGGAGGACTGAAATTTGAATTTTATAGAATTTTGACTCGAATTTTTCTATTTTTTTTTGCAAACTCTCCATGCCGGCATGCTTATTTCCTTTAAATATTTATATAGATTTTCTCAGTCCATAGTATTTATGTATGTATTTTTTAGATAACTTCGATTTCAGCCGCTGTTTTCCACATGATACGAATTTATTTCCTCATTAGCTAAAAATAACCTCGAGTTTCCCTGTTTCCGATTGGGTTTTTTTCTCTTCAAAATAGTGCGCAGCTGTTTTGACACGCACCTTGCACACAATGTTTTCCTCCCGCTGTATGGTAGCTTTCCTAACTATTGAACTTTGATCGTACTTACCATAAATACTCAGATATCTTCTCATTTTGTTTGCAGTTCGTTTACAATCGTGTGCGACAGCTTTGTGATTGCAAGCTAAGTTCGACTTTTTGCAGTTTATAAAGCGCTCTAACGCCATGCTCACTTACACGTACACCAGTGTCGCATGTAGGGATGGAAGAAAGTTTTTTTCGACGATACCCGTTTTAAAAACAAGGTTTTTAAATTAAAAAAAAGCTTTTTTTTAAGTTCCCAAATGTGATTATGAGTCAACATGTGCAGCGTATCTAACATACTTTGTGATGTTATATAGCCAAAGAATGGCTGTCGAGCAATGGATAGTATTATAAATGATGATTTCTGTCAAAAATATCCGTGTTTGTAATATCAGTTTTATAATTATCCTCTAACATATCACGGCTTTCTATTACACACAGCATGAACAAATTGATGCTTTCTATGTAAAAATGCCTCAAAACCTATGAAAGCACCCACCAATGGTAATGTGCATGTGAAAGCAAAATACCTAGTGCATAAGTACTAAAAAATTGCCTGATGTTTTGAAAAAAAAATTGCTTCGATGCTTGCGTTTTTTTAAAAACGTTGTTTTTTTAAACTTTTGAAAAAAGTCCGGCCATCCCTAGTCGCATGGTGCCAAAAGTTGTTTTTGTCAGTTAGGGACCGTGTAATATAAATACATAGGTATTTGATTTATTTCCAGAAAAAACAGCATCAGATAGAATATTATCGAGACACAGGTTTTAGATGGATGTTGTACTTTTCTACACCAACTATCATTTTACTACAGTGGTATAGCAGTAAAGATATTTAAATATTTACACCTTACAGTGAAATATGTATCCACAATGACGTAAAAATTTAATCACTCATTCCTACATTGTTGAACATTTTTGATTGTAGCCCGAGATTTTGAAATGACGTCACTGTAAGCGCCATTTTTTGGCATTAGATCGTCAATCAGCTTCCTAACATGGCTCCTATAAATATTTTTCCTGGCTATAATTGGTGCACGTAACTGCAATAAAAATGTTAAGCATATCTCACTGTATTTTGTTCAACTTATGATTTCTCGGTGTCGGTCTACATGTTTTGAATTTCTATGTAAAGCGCTGAGGTATTTAAACTGCCGGACGGAAATAATGGGACATCGATCAAAAAAATAAAAAATCGCTTTTCATTCCGCAACGAAATAAATTTAGGACTGGCCACCTGCATCTAAATGTAGCCCGGACATTTCTCTACAGGAACCCCCGGGGGACCCCTGTAGCTGCTTTGATGTGGCCGCAGGGGTGCCTCCCGTATAAAATTTACCTAAAAATGGACTACGATGTCCCGTTTTTTTTTGCCAACTCAAAAATGAAATTTTTTTACTGGAGGCGCCCCTGCGGCCGCATCAAAGCAGCTACAGGGGTCACCCGGCGGTTCCTGTAGAGAAATGTGCGGGCTATTTTTTGATGCGGGTGGCCCGCCCCAAATTTATTTCGTTGCGGAATTAAAAGTGATTGAAATTTTTTCAAAAATGTCCCAATATTTCCGTCCGGCAGTTTATGTTTAGGCGAAAATTTAGAAGTTTTTTTTATATTTAGCTAGTCACTTTGAACTATTAGCAGGTTTATTCTGATGATATATAACAAAACATTTCAGGCCTCTCACGTTGTGTCTGTCAGTTGACTTAAAGTTAGCATCATATACTCACAATGTATTTATATAAAGGAATGTCAGTGCTGGTCAGTTTGGTGAATTAAATATTTAAACATGATGTTCGGAACGAACTGGATCCGCATAAACACATAGATGGTGCAAATCAAACCGCTGAACATGTCGAGATACGCGAGTTAAATATTCACATTTTTCCGCCAGTGAGGGTGAAATTTCCATGTGATGCAAATGTTTTGTCTTTGGCGGCCTGCACACTAGTTGACACGTGTGTCAGCTGGTCTTTGTCAACTCAAGATTTCGGCTTCACGTGTCGCAGAGCCATCTCCGAAGGCACTTGGGGCAATGTTGAAAACTAAATATTACTGCAAGTGTATTGGTTTATCAATCTGCGACACGTGAAGCCGAAATCTTAGTTGACAGGCCAGTTGACACACGTGTCAACTAGTGCGCTGTCCGCCTTTGGTGCAGTTCCGCCTGTATGCCGTGCCCACCCGATTTGACCCGCGGAATGCACTCTCACATCTTTCACTATTTTGTTTCAATTTGGCTTTCCATTCTAGGCAACTGATTACTTTTACTGGATGTTCGATGACACTCGTGCCACCAGGGTTTCTTTTGAGGTGTTCGCTTGCGGATTTTGATAGTTTGATGGTTGTATGGAGGTATTTATCTGTATCTATTGACCTATTTAGATATACGCTTTGAATCCAGTGTGCTCTTAGGTTGGGTCCGCTGCCCTCGCATTTAGTAGTTCGGATTTTTGTATTTTTCCGATGGAAAAATGTCCAGCTTTCGAAAGTTTGGAAAATTCTCCCAGCCTCCTACTAGGTAATCCCCAGCTAGGATTACCTTACTTTATAGTATTTTGCAAATAAATATTATTTAGTGCCGAGTGGACTTTTCGGAGGCAGGGTTGCTCAGGGGACCTCGCCTTTGCGACACACTTTTCACTAAGTTTAGTGCGGCCGATTTTGCAAAACTTTGATCTGCCATTTTATGTCTCTGAAACCTTTTAGCAAAAGTATGGCCATGAAAAGACATTCAGTTGTCTAAAAAATACCTGCGTATTTTCATTCGGTGACGTAAATACAAGTACGCATTTTAAATTCCCGCTATTTTTTTGCAAAGGACGGCCGCCGCGAGCGTCACACGATACCCGTTGGTTATATATTTGTTTATCGCCTGCTTCACTATTCTGATGTTTATTTGCAGATCCCCGTGACTACTGTAAACACGTGGGGAGGCGTGCGGCTATACTATGGAATGGGAAAATCGAACTGTTGAAGCATAGTTGTTAAAACGAATTTACGTTTACTCAAAAAGTACGAAAACATGAAAATCAGTGATCTTGAGTGAAAACTGGGACAAAAATCCTTTTAAAAATATTCATGTTTACGTTTTCTGGGGGAAGTATTTTACTCACGTTTACGTATTCTGGGGGGAAGTATTTTATAGTCGGCAGACATGATATTACACAGGTTTGGTCCACTTATGTTTCGCTTCGCTGAGCGTCAATGAAATTCAACATCTTACTGAACAGCGATATGCGATACATCTTAAATACGGTAGAAAAACTGTGCACAGTGGGTAGGGTTCAAACGGGATCCCGATCCCGATCCCGGATCCCGTGAAATTCCGGGATTTACCAGTCCCGATCCCGATCCCGAAACCCCGATCCCGATCCCGAAATCTCAAAAATACCAATCCCGATCCCGAAAGTTTTCAAATCCCGATCCCGAGAAACTCCCAAGTCCGGGATCCCGATCCCGGAAAAATTAGTGGAAAATTAGTGGATATAAAAAGTGAAATAATGACGTTTTTGCATGCAAAAAAGTGGATGCAAACCCCCAGCGTCAATTTTATGCCACTTTTCTGGCATCCAACAGTGTTTTGAGACCTTTATGAACAACTGTGAATGCCAGAAAAATCGCCAAAATATCTATCCCTAGAACCCAATCCCGATCCCGGAAAAATGCCTATCCCACAATCCCGATCCCGATCCCGTGACCCCAATCCCGGCCAATCCCGATCCCGATCCCGATCCCGAAATATCAAAAAACCAATCCCGATCCCGAAACCCCAATCCCGATCCCGATCCCGAAATCTCAAAAAGTGAATCCCGATCCCGATCCCGAAAAGTCAATCCCGTTTGAACCCTAACAGTGGGTCGTAAATATGTCAATATGTATAGTCGACGGACATATCATTCTACAAAATTGGAAAGTTATATTTTGTTCTTGTAGAGCGAACGAGAAAGGAATTTAGTAAAAATAAAGAATAAATACTTGACGTTTACGTATACTTTGAAAAACGTTCGGTACTTTTAACAACTCTGTTTTGAAGCTGTCCCTTGAGTTGCCTAGCCACGCCTCCCTACATTCCCTCCAATCATTATTCAGTGTGATATTCTTCCATATAATCACATAGAAGGCTGATTTTCTATAAATTTCGTAATTTCCAGTGATTCACATATTTTATTTCTTTCGATGTTGTCTAAACATTTGACATTTTTATTCATCGCGTATATACATCTCGGAAGCATTTGAAACACTCGACCATATTGGATGGGATTAAATGTGAGTATTGCATTGTCATTTGTCAACATGAAATTTTAGTGATTTGTGGAATGGTGCTAGCGTCTATTCTGCTGCCATTTTGGGAGGATTAACGTGGATTTTACGTAACTGGACACTTGAATTGGAAACAAATAATGCGGGGTCACAAAAACTTATTACGTAGCATCACCCGACACCCTTATCACCACTAAACTCCTACGCATTGTAACTATCGAAAAACGACAATGGTAAATCGCAGTGCGCATCAATAAAAATATTTCCATTTTGAACTGTGACTCGTAAAAAAAACACGGGAATCATTGGCGACCAGCATCCGACAGCAATTGCGACAGTTCGTTGCTCTCCATCGAGGGGGACGGCACGTAGATTGGCGCGTTGCCAAGTGTTTGCGGGCTCGCCGCTTCGGACTGGCGCGTGTTGTTCGCCGGCCGCTCGGGCAGCTCCAAGTCGCACCGGTCAGGCACGCGCGTGCTGGCGGTGCCGTTGAGCCCGGTGCTGGCGAAGCGCGACAGTTTGTGCCTGCCGCTCTGCCGCCGGCGCGACGCCTCGACGCTGTGGCCGCCGGCGAGCGTGTCCCTTTTGACGCCGCGCGCGTGCGACATGCTCGCCGACAGCTTGTGCGGCCTGACGGCGGCGCTGTGAAGCTCGCTCAGGTGCGACGTGGGCGACGCCAATTTGCTGCGCTTCGCCAGCCGCCGCCGCGGCAGCCCGCTGCTGCCGCTCACGAGCACGCTGCGGCCGGCGCGCGACAGCAGGTTCAGCTCGTTCATGTGCCGCGCGTCGAAATTGACCAGCCTGCGCGACGGCGCCGTGTGGTGTGCGCTCGAACAAATGAGTTATTTCCTCGAAATACCCCCAGGTCTGAACGAGGTTATGACAAATGACCCCCCCCCTCGAAATAACCCCACAAATATTAAGTCCAAGGACGTAGCCTAAGGGAGGGGTGGCCACCACCACCCCCCCCGCCTTCCCGGGCCAGACAAAAAATCTGCCAGAATAGGCACTTCCATAAAGCGATTTTATCACCAGTTTGAAAAAATTTTGCGCGCTGGCGCGCATTTTTCCTTCACGCGACAGGTCTTTTCGGCTAACCGGTCGCGGCAGCTCCGAATCATGTGAAAATGCACTGAAAATGTGAAAGTCTTGTGCACGTCGCTGTATATACCGTATATCCTCGAATACGACCCCCCCCTCGAATAACTCCTCCCCCTTGAATAACTCCCCCCTCAAAAACACTGACGAAAAAATAACTCCCTCCCTCGAATAACTCCCCCCTCTAGAATGAGTCCCCCCTCTGGGTGAAAAATATGCTATAAAATTTACAAAAATGATCGATGAAAATACAAACGAATGTTAATGTATGGCAGCGACAGCAGATACCTACATGACAAGTACGCAGTGTATAAACACCTCTGTGTTGTTGTTGAACTGTTAAATTCATGGATTACATGGAGTTGACAGAATGCATTCATACGATGAATTCAGCCCAAGTTTCTGAGGAAAAAATAACTCCCTCCCTTGAATAACTCCTCCCCCTTGAATAAGTCCCCCCTCAAAAACTCTGACGTAAAAATAACTCCCCTGGGGTCTTATTCGAGGATATACGGTAAATATCTGTAAATACAAACATATTCAGCGATCTGTGGCGCCAATGCCATCTGTGGCGCCTACGAATGGCGCTGTCCCTATGGCGCCATTCCCTTACTACATGGCTTAAATTGTAGGCCCCCCCCCCCCCCGTTTGCCCGGCTCCGTATACAATCCGCCCCCCCCGCTCAAAAATCCTGGCTACGTCCCTCACTAAGTCTATAGACGCTTATACATGTCGGTTATTGTTGCATTTTTCTGCGTCAGCGTACTTTACAAACAAAGAAAAAGTAATGTGAGTTTAAAAAAATTATGGCAAAAAAATAAACCCCTCGATTACCCCCCCTCAACATTCGCACTCTGAAACAATAAACCCCCTTAAATAAATAAAAATAAATAAATAAATGAAAATAAATAATAATCGGCGACCTTAAGGGATGGTTTCGTATATTTTACAAACCGCCTTGCTCTCGGTGCATGTGCGTCGATGCGGCTGAACTTGAAAAAATCTATCGGCGTACGCCCTACCCTACAAATCTGTAGGGAGAATTAAATCTGGCCCCAGGGGTTATTTCCAGCAAATACGGTAATTAGATGGCGCATCGCTTGAACTCACTTGGTAAACTGTAGCGAGTACACGAATCCGGCTCTGAAGCGCCTGTTCTTCCAGCAGTATATGATGGGGTTGACGAAGCTGTGCGACATGGCCAGCACGTGCACGGCCCAGTAAATGTACAGGATCTTGGGGTGGTAGCCGATGCACGGGTCCGCCGCCAGGATGATGTTCATGAGCAGGTTCTGCGGCAGCAACACGCAGCGTAGAGGAACGACACCAGCACCATCATGAACACCATCTGGGTGATGGGCGCTTGGTTGGGAGATTGGAATTGAGGCGTCCAATTCTAAAAGTCCACAAGTCCAAAATATGGACATTTCGAGTCAGGACCGGAAACGTCATCTGGGGCTACTCAGGCCCATTTTTCATTATTTTCCGTAAATTTTTTGACCTCAGATGCCTATATACGATTGTGCCAAATTTGAAATTTTTTGGGAAAACTGCAAAAAAATTGCGCAAGAAGTCGATAAGTACACTTTGGGCTAAAGGTCGACGAATTCATTTCCCTCCACAAAACAGTTTTGCTCTGACCAAATGGAATTTTATGGACACCCCACTTTTCACGTATAAACACCTTCCCGGTCACGTCCGGCAGCAATTTTTTGATGTTACTTCTTATATCCTATCCCCAGTTCTAGAGTGCCCCAGATGCTGAAACTTGGGGGAGATATTGACACAACCCCCCTCTACTTCGCATGAATTGGGGGGGTCGCCGCGACCCCCCCAATTCATGCGAAGTAGAGGGGGGTTGCGCCAATATCTCCCCAAGTTTCAGCCTCTGGGGCGCTCTAGAACTGGGGATAGGATATAAGAAGTAACATCAAAAAATGGCTGCCGGACGTGACCGGGAAGGTGTTTAGGTTGAGGGCAGGGGCAAAAAATTCGACACTTTTTTGTCAACATATGGAACTCAATGGTATGCATGAGAGAGCCAAATTGGACCTGGAATTGCGTCTGAAACTTAAAATGCGATTTACTCAAAATTGTATTTTGTGGACTTGTCGACTTTTAGAATTAGACGCCTCAATCGTTAATTGCAATAGTCGTCAATTGTGAATTGTTAAATATACCGTTTTACCTCGAATTATCCCCCCCCTTGAATTAACCCCCCCTCGAATTAACCCCCCCTCAAAATGGGCTGGGGAAATAATAAACCCCCCCCCTCGAAATACCCCCCCCCCTTCGGAATGATGTACGTCATGTACATAATAAATACGTCATGTACGCAATGTACATGATGTATATTACTGTGTTTTTGCATTGCAGCTACACATAGAGTAGTTTGTGTAGCTATCTACGTTTTTATGTCTAAATATATCCTGTTTGGACACATTTATTACCTATTTTGGGTACGCAAATGCCTACTATTTACTACGATCCTTACGAAAATTTCTGACGAAATAATAAAAAAACCCCCTCGAATAAACCCCCCCCCCCTCGAATTAACCCCCCCCTCAAATTTTGCTGGCGAAATAATAAACCCCCATGGGGGTATTTCGAGGTAATAAGCGGGAATTAGAGCTCAGCGTCGATTCGACGTGAAATGATGACGTGAAATGATGTCGTGAAATTAATTACACAAGTGTGGATCATGCTACGGGTCTACAATTTTCTAAGGATAATATATGAATCAATACCTCAATCGTGTCCAATACTGAGTGTTATCAGCCACAACTAGAGCGAATTGAAAAATTCAATTTTTATCATTCCACGTCATCATTTACGTCAGGGAACAACTTGACATTTCACGTCAGACTATTGCAAGCAATAGTCTGACGTGAAATGTCAA